>CADDXX010000438.1:131001-159175 GCA_902810485.1 Alauda arvensis | reverse complement strand
AAAAGSYTTTTTTTTCCTCACACCCATCCTGAATTCCCCTTGCCASCCCCCAGCCCCATCCCACTCCCCATGTGAGCCCTCGGAGGGGGAGAGGAGCAGCAGGCACCTGATGACCACGATGATCCCGTCGAAGATGTTGTAGGGGTTCTTGATGTAGCCAAAGATTCCAAAGGCCAGGAGCTTCAGGAGCATCTCCAGGGCAAACATGCTGGTGAAGACGATGTTGCTGATCTCCAGGGCGTTGGTCAGCTCGTCAGGCTGAGGGCAGAAAAGAAACGTGGTGAGAGGGAAAATGGGAAAGGCTGGAATGTTCCTCCTGCTGGGATCTGTGATCCTGCTGGGGAGCCGTGGAGAAAGAGAAACGCGTGAGGGAACAGCAGATAAACCTCCTGGGAGTCCCTGTGGAATCACAGCATCCCAGTCCTGTTCTGAAGAACTGTGCCCAATCCAAAATGATTCGAGCTATGCAAAGGAGAGGGTTTGTTCAGTGTTCCCTGACAGAATTGTCCAGGCTGGGATGTGCCTGGATTCACATGGATCACTCTGCTTKTACTGCACTGACTCCAGCAGCCCCTGATGGATGCTGCCACATCCAAAGCAGGAACACTGGTTTGGATATAGGAATATCACAGCTCTAGTCACTAAAACAAAGCATTTTTCTTCCAGACATCTCCAAAGAGCATCAGGGAAAAAAATACACTTCAAATCAATGGATCAATGGTTTTATGCCTTTTGAGGTACTTATCTCTCTTTGGGAAATTGCCCTCAAAAGCCCCCAAAATTACCCCCAAAACCCTCTTTCCTAAAGATTTTAAGTGCCAGCAGTGTGGTCCTGAGTGTCAGGACTGCAYCCAGGATCTCTGAGTTTCTCTGGGTGCACAGGATTTTCATGGAGCTGAACTCCAAGATTTTTCCGTGCCCCTCCTGGATGCCAGCACCACATTCCCTCGGGCTCCAACCTTGTTTCCAGACATTCCATTCCTTTCCTGGGAAGTGCAGCAGAGCCTGCCCAGTGCCCAGGCTCCCRAACTGGAGAATGGGGAAAGGTGGGGTCCATTTGTTCCCTGACTGGAGCTGCTCCTTCCAACAGCCCCCGGCTCTGCAGTGAGCATTCCCAGCTCCAGGCCTGCTCCTTTGTGAGACAAAATGAGCCTTTTTCATTTCCTTTTCCTCGGTGTAATAACATTGTCTGGGAAAAGGTGTGATTTTCATATCTGACTCATCTCCTGGACTGAYAATAATTGTCTTTATTCCCCATCCCTCGTTAGGGGGGTAAGAGCTGGCTGCTTTTTGCTGGTTGCACTGTTTGAGGCTCTAAAGGAGAAACCTCTGTAACACCATCACRCTGAACTCCCCACTCGGCAAACCCAACCCTTGGCAGTGGAAGGGAGAGGGTGAAAGGGTTAACTGRGATTCGGGAAGAGCCCACACATCCCCTGCAGCCCGTGGGCTGCTAATGAGCCATCATTCACTGCTAAATGACTCCCTGCAATCCGCTGTCTGCTGCTCAACCATTTATCCAGGGGGAAGAGCACTCAGAGCTCCTGGTTCTCATCCATACACTCCGATTGCCATGGGATACGGGAGAAGGGCTGGGAAAACAGCAGCTCTCTCCTGTCCAGCCAGCACCTGAGCAGAGGTCACACCGAGCAGAGCTCACCCATCCGATCTCTTTCCCTCACAATGCCAAAACAACCCAGGGAGAGGCAAAAAAAACCCCAAACAAACCCTCATCGAGGCTCAGGGCTGCTCTGGGATGGAATTTAACCAGCTCTCCACAGAGACTGATCCCAAAATAGCCCTGCAGGCTCCCAGGCTGTCCTGCTCCAAGCCACGGTGGTGACAGGACACGGTGCTGGCAGCGTCCCCGAGCTCTCTGTCAGGACCTGGCACGTTCAGGGTCTGCCCCCCCAGGCGAGGGAATTCTTGACAAGGAGCAAAAGAACTCATTAAAGGCTCCTGTCCCTGCAGGCACAGACAGAGCTCCTGGAACAGGGTGCTGGTGGCAGCCTGAGGCTGGGAAATGAATGACAATCCTCAGCAAGGAATCACACRGAATCCCAGGATCACTGAGGCTGGAAAAGATCTCCAGGACCATCCAGGCCAAGCTGTGCCCGATCCCCACCTTGTCCCCAGCCCAGAGCTCTGAGTGCCACCTCCAGGAACTCCTTGGACACCTCCAGGGATGGACACTCCAAACCTCCCTGGGCAGTTCCAATGCCTGAGCACCCTTTCCATGGAGAAATTCCTCCTGATGTCCAACCTGAGCCTCCCCTTGAGGCCATTTCCTCCCATCCTGTTCCTGACTGTCTYGGGGAAGAAGCCACCATCATTCTTGACAGGAATCTGCAGCTTGCTGGGGTTGTTCTGTTTTCCTTGCTGTCTCCCAGGACTTTTTTCCCTGGGAAACATGGAAAACTTGTTCCCTGCTATTCCCAGAACCTCGTCCTCTCCCACGGAGCAGCAGCATCATGCACTGAAGGCAAATGTAGTGCAGGGTTCCCCAAATTCCCCTTGCTGCTGCCAAGAGTTACAATTTCAACGTGAAGATTTGGCTTCCTGGTGACCACTTCRAATTCCCTGATCCTGGAATGATGTGGATATAGAAGCACAGAACTGCTGAGGTTGGAAAAGACYTCAAWGGTCACCGAGTCCAASATGATAGGACAATCTCAGAGTCATCACTGAAAAGCTGAACAACCCCCAAAACTCCCTAAGGCAAACAAAAGGAATTTGTACAYTGTTATTCTCTAAAATCCCAAGTTTTCTTAGGCAACCCCAAGGTTCTCCTGTGGCCTGGAGAGCGCTGAGCCAATCCTGAATTGATTTCCCATTTCCTTTGACAATTTGTGCCCTTTTTGCTTTGTCTCCAGCGCCGTGACTTTTGCYTCCTATTGACGTCTGGGAGAAAATCCGCAGTGAGGGAGAGGAAAATCTGTCASGGAGGGGAGAGAGGCCACGAGGGAGCGGGACAGGAGAGGACAAGGAGGTGGCCTGGAACGTCAGCAGCTGTGCCCAGGAGCTGATCCAGCAGCTTGGAGCGCGGCAGGGCGCGGGGGAAAGGCTGACGGACGGCTGACACTGCAAAACCTCACCTCAGGGATCGTCATTATTCCTTCTGGGATGGTGCTGGGAGCCAGGCAGCACTAATGTGATGACAGGGCCAGCTGTGAGCAGGGATGTTGGAGAGGGATCCTGCCGGGACACCAGGCAGGACCCGCYGGGCACGGACAAGGACGGATGGCCCTGAACGGCGGCCAAGCTCYGCTGGGAGCTTGGGGATTATTGGAGTGGATGCTGAGGAGCAAATGAGCCAAAAATCCAGAGCTCCAGCCTTCCATTGTAATTACCTTCTCCTGACACCAACGGGAGCTGGGGAAACGGGGATATTTTTATGCCCTCTGAAATGGTTTATTGCTCGCGGCGCAGATTTCCCGCTCGCTGACGAGCAGAGACCCACCAGGAGGGTCAAGGAAGGGACACTCAGGATGGATTTGGTCATTCCCCTGGAGTCAGCCACTAGGAGCCACTGTTGTTTTTTTGTCCAAGTGAAAGCCAGTCCCAGAGCAGGAATTTTTCTTTTTCTCCGGGTGAAACAAGTCGTGGATTTGCTGAAAACAAAGCTTTTCATGGCGAGGATTGTTCGCGTCCAACTCTCTGGCTGGGAGAAAACCAAATTGCAGCAGCACTTTCAGATTGCTGCAATGTCTCCTTCTGACCTGCCCAGAACTGGAAACTTCAGGCTCTTTGACTCCAGCAGTGGTTCTGTCACGGAATGCAGCTCGGATCGGGACGTGTGACAAAGCCTGGCAGCAAAAYGAGGCACTTCCAGGAGAGCTGGTCTGAAGTGGAGCTTTTTGTTTGTTGCCAATTTTTTTTGAAGCATTAAGGACTCTGGCAGGGAAAATAACTGCCCACCATTGGGCTCCAAGCTGCTTCAGGAAAAATTTCCTTCTCCAAACACAAAGAGGGAGAGCTTGACCTCCCCAGCAGCTTTGGGCACCTCCACATCTTTTGCAGCTGCAATTATTGACCTTCACATCAGCCCAGGCTTCCCAAGCCAAAAGGTGACCAAAAGGTGGAATTGCAGGAGGATCCAAAATGCTCAGGAATCCCCAGGATATGGGAGAAGATTGGCAGTGTTGGCATGAGGATGTCCCAGTCTGGATCCTCGTGCCAGCATTGCCAATCTTGAGTTTCAGACATGAAGAGTCCAATCTTGTAGTAAATAAACTTCATCCAAATGGTTTACACAGGAGATAGTTTCMGATGCAGGAGGTGAAAAGCCCACTTGTGTTATTCCTGRSGTTTTTGGGGGTTGAAGGCAGGGAGTGCAGAGGAGGAAGCAGTGGAGGCTGGAATGGGAATGGCCAAGCTGGAAACTGTCACCAAAAACCAGCACAGAATGGTTTMACCCCAAGTCCCCACGGGCAGATCCCAGGGAATGCTCCAAAACATTAGGATTTCAGATTTAAATCATCCCTGGGCTGCAGGATCAAGTTTCCCACTACTCCAGGGAAGGGCAGGAACTGTGTGGGATCAGTTTGGAAGATTTCAGCATCCTTGAGTTTAAATAAGAGCAAGCTTTGACTGCAGGCAAAACACGTCCC
The DNA here is from genome assembly GCA_902810485.1 of Alauda arvensis. Classification (NCBI taxonomy): domain Eukaryota; kingdom Metazoa; phylum Chordata; class Aves; order Passeriformes; family Alaudidae; genus Alauda; species Alauda arvensis. The sequence goes on along the minus strand of CADDXX010000438.1, from coordinate 154,565 downwards.
CGTCTGCCCCATTTTCAAGGCCATATTTATGCTGCAGAATATTCCAGCAATTCCAAACTATTCTTTTATTAGGGACAAACCTCAAACAGTTCATTCTACACTCGGATAAACAGCCCAGAAAAATCCTTTCCTAAATAGTTTAGRTCTGAAAAGCTCAGAAGCCCAGGCCCTTGCTGAGGATTTGTCACTCGTGGTTTGAGCAAGGGCCCCAGAGCCTTCCTGGAACCACGGAATCCAATAAAAGAGAAACCCATCATGGTCAAATTACAGATGGCTCCTCCAAGCAGGGAATGAAGGGGTGGAATTCGCAGCCTCAGGTTCTCTTTGTGCACCTGAATTCCTGCAGCTCTCCCAGGGCTGGGATCTCTTTGTGCCTTTTCTCCTCTCGCCCACCTTCTCTCCCTCATCYGCTTTGATTGCTGCATCCACCAGCTGCTGTTTTGCATAATTTAGGCTCAGTCCCAGCAGGACAACTGGACACCTTTCTGCTCCTGAAACTCGGGAGGAATAATCACACCTGCATCCCACACAGYGGAGAAAAGGGCTCTCCCCACACCACCCCCTTCCTGCTGCACGRCCGGGGAAGATTCCAGAGTGAAAAATTTGTGTTTTCCTTCAGAAATCCCCCTCCAGAGCAGCTCAACCTCTCCTGAGCAGGGAGAGCCGAGAGTGGCAGAGCCCCGAGGAGCAGTAAACAAACCCGGAACATTGAGTCTCATAAACATCCTTCCTCTTAGTCCCGAGCCTAAAGCTGTCAATGGGACTTGCAGCACTTGTTTATGTTGGATTTCTGCTTTAGATGTTGCAGCTCAGCACGCAGAGGCTCTGAGCAGGCACAGTAATGATCTGTCAATCCCTGCCTGGCTCCTGGGCACTCTCTGCTTCCTCACCTCGTTTTTGGGCAATTATTCATTTTTTTGGGCAATTATAGTTCTGCAATTACCAGGTTTAGAGTTCACCTGTCTGCAGCCCCGTGCCAGGGAATCAGGACCCGGAGGGAATTCAGAGAGAGGAGAAGGAATCCAGGGATTTTATGGCCCATCCAGTCCCACCGAGGGACACCTTCCACCATCCCAGGCTGCTCCAAGCCCTGTCCAGCCTGGCCTGGGACACTTCCAGGGATCCACAGCTTCTCTGGAAACCTGTGGGAACCCTCACAGGGAAAAAAAATCTGAGCATTCCCAGGATAAGAGGGAAGGAGGGAAGCTGTGGCATCTCCCAGGCAGGGACTCAATGCTCAGCTGCACACAGAAGGGACAGGCTGCCCTGCTCCCTGCAATCTGCTGCCTTTTATTTCCCGCTGTGTCATTCCCACTCCCTTTCCAAGGGATTTCGGGAGCCAGCAGGAGCAGAGCTGTCAGGGGATGTAAGTGACACCCCAGCAAAGATGAAGGCTCCGTTCTGACCTTTATTTTTCTCTCCTTCTTTGCTTGTCAAAGATCAAACTGAGCAATTCTGGTATTTCTGAGGTAAGTAAACAACCCAGCACAGCAAACAAGCAGAACCCCTCGAGCAATTGCAGACCTGGCTGCTTCCTCCTCTGCACTCCCTGCCTTTAAAAAAWYMAMYCCCMAAAAACCYCAGGAATAACACAAGTGGGCTTTTCAACTGCTGCATCTGAAACTATCTCCTGTGTAAACCATTTGGATGAAGTTTATTTACTACAAGATTGGACTCTTCATGTCTGAAAATCAACTTCAAACTGGTTTAGTCCATCCAGACCACAGGAATTGCCTTCCTTTATGTGATAGAACTGAAAAAAAAAAAAAAAAAGGGTTTGGGGTGGTGTTTTCCCAGGCTCATGAGCACAGTTCAAAGTTATTTCTGCTCTCTGGCCTTGGAAAAGGATCAGGGACTTGAACCAGGATATCCCAGCCCTGCAAACTGAGATATTTGCTATTTTGGGGTGCCACTGCCCCAAATTTAACAGCCAGACACAACCACAACCTCTCAGAAGCACAAGTCCTGCTCAAGAAGGGTTTCTCTGTTATTAATGCCTCTCCTAAAAGTTGTGGCTTCGAGGAGTTTGTGCTTTCCACTGAAAAAAAAAGTGTTTCACTGAGAGATTTCCAAATGGGCTCTGCTTCAAAGTAGGCTGGAAACAGAGGGAAAAAGAGATTTCCTCCTAGTGCCTGCTGATGGATGTTCCCTCTCTGGGCTTGGAATGAAAAATGGGGAATTTATTCTCTCAGTCACCTCCACTCTCAGGTTTTATGCCTCCCTCTAAATGGGATCCTTCATGTGGAGCGATAACAATTTAATTGAAGATAACTGATGGTAATTTCTCCTCCTTTCAATTGACCTGCTTGATCTCCTAGAGCTCTGCAGAGTTCCTTTTAACTCCCTGCTCTGTGGTTAATGATTCCACACCCAGATGCAAAGCCCTGCTCCTCCCTGGAGCTGCAAACAGGACATTGGGGGGTGGAGGAGGCACCAAAACCCAAACCCAGCCGAGCTCAGCTTCTCCTGCAGTGCCCACRTTCCAAATTCAAGCACTCCCCAAGATTTTTGTGCCAGTCCTTCCAGTTCAGGTTTGGATATTGGGAAGGAATTGTTCCCTGGGAGSCCCTGGCACAGATTCTCAGAGCAGCTGTGGCTGCCCCTGGATCTCTGGAAGTGCCCAAGGCCRGGTTGGAYGGGGCTTGGAGCAGCCTGGGACAGTGGGAAGTGACCCTGGGGGTGGCTCTGGATGAGCTTTAAGGTCCCTTCCAACTCAACCCATCCCAGGATTCTCAGTCTCCAGCCTGGGAGTGTTTTTCCCCAGAAGAAGAACCCCTGGGTGCCACCTTTCCCTCTCCTGCAAGAAGAGCCACAGGGCAGAGTTGGTTCTCTGGGATAATCAACTTCCTTCGGAAGCTTCCCGGGCAGGGAGGCCCCACGTGGCAGAACATATTTGCAGTATTACTTTCCCCATTTCTCAGTTTCATTCAGCAAAATGCAATTTCATTTCCAGTGACATAAATGCCAAGCAGGATTAGATCAGCTGCTGCCTCCTGCAGCCTCTGGAGGACGGGGCCTGGGCAGTCTGAAACGTTATCAGCAGAGCAGTTTGGGAAAGCAGGGCAATCAGCTGGATTATATCTGCATGGAGGATCACTTGGAGCGACAGATGGCTCCAAAATAAGCCTTAAAATGAGAAAAAAAATCCCCCAAACCCTCTAAAACAATGCCCCAMAGCAGGCCAGAAGTGCTCAGGTTGAGTTATTGAACGGGGAGTCACTGCAGGAAGGAGTCGGCTCCCCAGACAAACAGGGGATGTCTCCAACAAAGCCCCAGGAGCAGCTGGGAGAGCTGGGAAATGGGAATGTGGCTGTGCTGAGGCCAGGGAATGTCTCCTGTGCTGCGTGCAGGGATCACCCTCAGGAACATCCACCTGGAGATGCTCTGGCCTCTTCCCAACACCCCAGAACCTGTCACTGGAGCCCTTTCCCTGGAAATAGGAGCAGCTTTCTCTCTGCTGCCATCCCACCCTGCATGGCCTTGGCTCCTTTAAAAGCCTCTGGCCAAGATCCAGGGAATGCATCCAGCCTGAATCATTCCCATCCATATGCTGAGGAGCACCAGGGGCTCAGGCGGCCGGGACAGCTCGGAGCAGGGCCTGGGCTGACTCTCCTCCAGGAAATTTGGCTTCTCCCTCACCATAAAAGTATTACATTCACCCAAGGAATTCAATCCACACGGCTCCTGCCCACTGCAAAGCTGTTCTTGACCACGCTCTGAGCTGAAGTCAATAATTAATGGCCCCCAAATYGTCAGCACAATGCCTGAAATCAGCTCTGTTTGGCTGGTTAACCACAAAGAATTAATTTTTAAAATGTAATGCAGCATTCCTACTGATTTATGGTCCTTTTTCAAATATATTATTAAATATATTTTTCTATTTAGGCTGAAATATCTCAAATCTCATTGATTAGAAAGAAAAATGAGACTCTACCTTTTCCTTGTAGGTGTGAACTCACTCCTGGGATGTGAAGAGCTGGAATATTTAAGACTKGGATACACACAAAACCCATGGAAAATGCCACAGCCCCTTGCAGGCAAAAAAGGAACAACAGAGACCCTGCCTGAAGGGATCTGCACAAGGAATGGAGGTTACTGATGGATTTTTCTTGGAGAAATCCTCCAGCCACACCCCAGAGCTGCCCAGAGGTTCTGGATGCCCACCACAGGTGGCAGGACACGCACACAGAGAGAGTAAAGAACCATTTCCCAGCTCTTTGATGACACTTCAGCAAYGATTCCATGATCCTTATCCAGCTCCTGGCTCTCTGGGACACCGGGATCAAAGACCTCTGGGTCGTCATTAGCAGGCAAACCCAATAGACGTTGTTTACTCCGGCCGAGTTAATGGCACTGGAAATATTTAATCAAAAAATGGACACACTCCCCCCTATTACTGCCAAGATGATTCAGAAGKGGCCACTTAGATCTGGTTTGTCAAGCCATTACTCATCTCCCTGCTAATAGAGCTCTATGGAGAGTCCCTTTGAAAAAGGCACTTTGGTGATGGGCGGGCACCGGGAGATGGAACGCGCCAGGGGAGCACAGCAGGGGCTGCTGCCGGGGAGGGAAGATGGGGATGTGTTTAGTCTGGGTTTGAAAAAGACCTCGGCTTAGTCATCTGTGCAGCCCAGGGAGAGGAGCTGCAGGGGCTGSAGGGGGAGAGGAGTTCAAGGAGAGGGTAATTCCCGAGGGAAATGGGAGCCGGCGGCTGGACGCGACCTCTGAGTGCCCAAGTGAAGGGATGGCAGAGGATTGGGAGAGGTCTGAAAAGGTTCAAGGGTCTGGGGGTAGAAGGAGGAAATGGAAATGTTGGAGGACAGCAGGAGAARAGCTGGGGGTGTGCCTGGTTTGGGCACAGGGAGTCCTTCATGGGTTTCCCTTTGGGAAATSGAATCTCAGAGTGGTTTGGGTTGAAGGGATCCCAAAGCCCAGCCAGTGCCAGCCCCTGCCATGGCACCTCCCCCTGYCYCAGGCTGCTCCAARYCCTGTCCAGCCTGGCCYTGGACACTTCCAGGGATCCAGGGGCAGCCACAGCTTCTCTGGGTATTCTATTTCAGCCCATCCCCACCCTTCCAGGGAAGAATTCCTTCCCAATATTCCACCTATCCCTGCCCTCTTGTCAGTTTGAAGCCATTCTCCCTGTCCTGCCACTCCAGGCCCTTGTAAAAAATCTCTCTCCATCTTTCTTGAGGATTCCCTTCAGACACTGAAAGGCCACAATGAGCTCACCCCAAATCTGAACATTTCCAATTCCACTTAATCCCAATTAACCAGGGCTCTTCACCTTCTCAAAGCCAGGAGACCTCTGAGCACCCTGACATGGGAACACTTGATCTTGCCTTAGAGCCTGAGGATAGAGCAGCTGAGCTGAGCTCTGTTTATTGTGATTTTTGTGACACTGGATCAAAAAGATCCCTTGGGATCTCAGGATCCAAGTCATTCCCAGGGSGGGTAACTCACGTTTTCCACAGGCTGATGGAGTTCAGGGATATCCAGTGGGGACAGCACAGCTGGAGGAACCTCCAGCCCTTTTATCTCCCGAGACTGGGTCCAGCCCTAACTGTGATACAGCTTCCCAAAGAGAGAAATGCTCCCARACTGCTGAAGATTCCAAGGTTTGGAAATGATCATCTGCAAACCCACATCTGGAAGCCGTGCTCAGATCACACACGGAGCCAGGAGAACAAATCCAGGGGAAATCCACCTTTCCTGCCCTGCAGCAAACCCAAAACAACCATTCTGAGCTTCTTTGTGCCCTGGAAAACACCGAGCTGTGAGAGCCCAGGGTGCTGCAGCCCTCAGCCAAAGCAGGCAGATGGGAGCCTTGGAGCTCCACGSTGCTCTTTCCAGTGAATTATTGATCCCTCCTTTCAGCCACCAGCACCAGACCAAAGCAGCAATTAAAGCCCAGCCACCAGGATCAGAAAGGGAAAGCAAAGAGACAAAAAGGTACAAAAAGCAGAGGCTGTGTGTGCCAGCAGCCTCCAGCGTGTGCAGCTGGCACCGGCAATGAGCCGCTCCCGGAGCTCCTGCTCTGCTGCAGCCCTGGAATCGTGGAGTCATGGAATGCCCTGGGCTGGGAGGGACACAGAGGGTCAGAGCCCAGCTCCTGCCCTGCTCAGACACTGCAAAAACCCCACCCTGTGCATCCCTGGCAGTGCTGTCCCAATGCTCTGGGGCYGTGCCCATTCCCTGGGGAGCTGYTCCAGYGCCCAGCAYCCTCTAGGGAAGAACTTTTCCCTAAAATCCAACCTCAACCTCCCCCTGGCACAGCTCCGTGGGGAGCAGAGCTCTCCATGGCCCTCAGGAGAAGCTGCAGGCTGTTTGTGCCTGAGGAACTGAAAAATAACAACAGCAGCCAGCAAAGCATCCCTCCTGCTCCCTGAGACAGAGCAGTGAGCTCTGCCGGGGCAGGGAGGCACTCCAGGGGTCAGGAGGGAATTCCAAGGTGGAAGGAAGGACTCCAGAGGTCAGGAGGGAATTCCAAGGCAGAGCTGCCCTTCAGCACAGTGGGATCACCTGGGCACTGCACTGAGTGGAAACCCTGGAATTTCCAAGTGGGAGCAAAAAGCAGCAGTCCTGCTCCTCATCACCTGTTTGCATCCCATAATTCTGTCCAGGCACAGGATTTGCACCTGGCAGGATTTCAGAGTCCCCAGTGCTCCCATATTTTCACCTTCTTGGCCAAAAAGAACCCCTCCAATGAAATGAAATTCCACCAATATCCACAGAAATCACTGTGCTGACTTTGCACTGTGCTTCTCTTGCCATATTTATTCCTAACACTGGGAGAAGAACAAAAAAAAAGTCTGGAAAACAGGACTTGAAACTGAGGAGGTGACTTTCCATCGGATTTTTCTCATTCCTTTTGCAGGAATGAAGCCTCAGCCCCGAGCATGCCCTGGATTTCAGTGTGGTTTTATTGTTATGGGAACAAAATGATACAGGGAAAATAAAAATCAGCAGTTCTAATTTGATCTAATGGCATRAAAATCACTGCTAAAAGAATGAAATTCAGCTGGATTAGCCCTAATAACAGCAGCACTAATTAAAATTATTGCAATTCATTGTTACTCTGAGGTTGGTGAGCACCTGAGACTCTCCCCAGGCAGGAGGGGATGAGTTTGGTGTTGGGGGTCCTTAGTTCAGCCTCGGTRAGCTGGGCAAAGGGGGCTGTTAATGAACACTAATTACCCACCACTAATTAAGGCAGCAATAACAASACCTCTCCAATCACCCCGAGATTCCCAGGCTCTGCCAAGCCCCTGCCACATCCCACATCCAGCTGGGGAGGAGATGTCAGGAAGGGGCAGCTCTGGAAAATAAACAAACAAGGATTTCTCTGGATTYCCCATCCCTGGGAGTGTCCAAGGCCAGGCTGGACAGGGCTKGGAGCCACCTGGGACAGTGGAAGGTCTCTGCCCATAGAACAAGATCCCTTTCAAACAAAGTCCCAAACTGTTCTGGGATTATTTCATTTGCATTTCTCTTTTCCACGCCCCAGTTAAGGTTTTTTTCCTGTTTTTTTCYCCCAGCCCTGCCGTGGCTCTGAGTGGCAGAAGCGAAGCAGCTCCTGCAGGAAGAGCCCCGAGGAGCAGGCACAGAACCAAAGCCCTGCTCAGCCCAGACCCCAGGGCTGCTCCCGGGCCTGGAGCCACCTCCTGCTCCCAGGTGATGCCTGGAGATTCAGCTCCCCTGTGTTTCAGGCTCTGCTGCCCAGGGGTGCAGCTCTGAGCTCCCATTCAGGCTCACTCGGCTCTGCACAGAGCAGGGACACAAAACAAATCCTTTCCCTGCYCAAGGACAACTCTCAGGCCCAAAAGCACAAACAAGGCTGGGCTGGAGGGAGGAACAAGAAGGATGAGACCTCACAGCCTGGAGCTGGAATGGGACAATGAAACCCCAATGTGCAAATGGACCAAAACCTATCAAAGTGTCAGACCTCATGACTGCTCATCCATTTTGGGTTCATTTTGAGTCCACCTTGGGTAGCCCTGGCCAGGCTCTTGTCCTGCCCAAGGTGTATCCCAGACCCTTTCAATAAATCTCTGCTTTATTCTCCAGCTCTGTGCAGTCTCTGCTCCAGCTCAGCCTTCCCAAGGCATCACAGGAAAAAGCCAAACTGATCCAAATCCCCCAGGCAGCGATGGAACAGGCAACACCAGGCTGAATCTGAGAGTGGGAGTGAGAGGATTTAGATTGCAGCTCCAGCCTGGTGGCTTTAATAAACTCCTAAAGCTCCAGCACCAACCCTGCACAAACACCTGAGAAAGCCACGAGCTCCCGAACACTCCTGCCCTGCTGGAAATCCTCCCTGTGGGCTCCCAGGGCGGGCAGACCAYGCTGAAAGCTGCCAGATGATTTTATTTGTGGCATCCACAGCGGATCTGCAGYGATTATTTGCTGACAGCCAGGCTGGAGGAGGTGGCGAGAGTTTCCATGGCGATGAGCTGGCATTGCCTTGGTGACCACGGGCTGCTCAAGCACCCTGACCTCTGCACAGCTGAGCACAGCACGGAATTTCCTCCTTCCCTGCCTCGCCATGGCTTTCACTGGAGCTCAGCCCCAGCCTGGAGTTGCCTCAGGTGGTTGTGCAGAGCCAGGGAAGCATCCTGAGTTKGTGGCAGCCAAGCCTGAGTTATCCTTGCCCTCAGTCAGCAGCAAACCCAGCCCAGCTCCAGGCCTGGCTGCTCCTCAGCCTCCATCCACCAGCTGGAAAATGAGGCAGAGGAGGCCCAGCACTTCATTAGCTCAAGACATCAAAAGCAAATTAATCTATCAGCGTTTAAACCTTTTAAGAGAGGTCACGCTGAGAGACAGATGTGTTAACAAGGTGCAGGAGTAGCTGCCACATCAAAAAGCAGCTTTGCAGTTCCCTCCCCGGTGAGGAGTTCATCCAGATTTCTGTGGGAGGGTCAGAGCTGAGTCTGTCTCCCTCCAAAACCATCTCCAGATAAAGTTTGTGTTACCACAAAAGCCTCATCCTGAGCTCACACGGCAGGAAATTGTTGCATCTCTGCTTTGAGAGCTTCCACTGCTTCCCTTCCCAACTTTCCTGGCTGGACMGACTCCTGCCTGGCTGGCAGCCCCAAACCTGATCCCACTGAAGTTCCTTTTCAAATCCAGCCCCTGCACTCCACAACCCCGAAGTGGTTTCCATGGAGAGGCTAAAAAACCCCCAAATGGTGCCTTTGGGGTGCAGAGCTGGGCACGGCAGGGGCTGGGAGAGCAGCAAAGGCTGGGAGAGAGGAGCCAGGAGGGAACTGGGTCCCAGTCTGGCTCCACTCACAGCAYTATGGAATCACTGACTGTCCTGATTGGAAAGGATCCACAGGGATCATCCAACCCTGCACAGCCCCCAGCAATCCCACCCTGGATGTCCCTGGAGCGAGGTCCAAACTCTCCTGGAGCTCTGGCAGCCTCGGGCCGTGCCCATTCCCTGGGCAGTGCCCAGCACCCTCTGAGGTAAGAAGCTTTTCCTAAAATCCAACCTAACCCTCCCTGGCATAGCCCAGCTGGTTCCAGGAGCTGCAGATCCCAAGGAGCCTCCCCCCTCAGCCTCCTCTCCTCCAGGCTGARAAGTCCATGGACACGGCCCAAACTTCCCATCCTGTTGACACAACTGCCCTGAGCCACACAGAGCCTGAACCAGAGTGCAGTGACCCTAAAGCCACACAGCCACGTGTTCTGACAAGCCCTCCTGCTCCCAGCACACCCCTCCCCAGCACATTTGATACTTTCCAGGCCAAATCCCTCGTTTAAACAAAAGTCAGGAGCGGTTTTGTCTTATTTCAGCAAACCTCCCTTAAAATCASCCAGCCAGGAGCTCACACTTCAGACACAGGGGTGAGGAAGCACGAGGGGACAGTGCCAGCGTGGCAGGGGACACTGGGCAGCCTGGGGGACAGGCAAAGCATCCCTGCCTTCAGCCAGAAGGAACTGGGACATCTGGAGAACGCACCAGAAACGTTCTGGAGCATCCTCTGCCTCCTGGTGAGTGCTCACCCCAGGGATTTGAGCATATGGCTGCAGCAAACCAGTGCCATCCTCATTCTTCAACCATCCCCCAGCCTGCATTTTCCCTCTGCATCAAACAAGGGGAAAGAATTCGATTTGGGGTTTCCAGAGTTTCCAACAAAGGTGTACAGTTAGAAAAGTGTTCACTGCTGCTGCAGCTGAATAACCCTGGGCTGGAGAAGCTCAGAGAYCTGTTCTTCAGGTGGGTGTGATGACACAAAGCCTTCTGCAGGGCTCTTTTACAAAGCTTTCCCCCCGAGCCCAAACTTGTTAACCTTCATTTCCCTGCCTGTTTGCAGAGGAGTGACAGCTGCAGCCATAAATCCAGCACTCAGGTTTCCTGTCAGAGTTAAAAAATCAAACGGGGATGAAACCCTGCGCTGTTTCACCCTGATGAGCAAGGAGGAGGGGGAAAAAAAAAGAAAAAAAGAAAGGAGTGGGAGGAAATCCACGGCTGTAAAATAATTCCTGAAATACAAAAGGGCTTGTGCAAGTCGGGTGGGAAACATCCACTGCACGGTTTTTGCTTCCCTCATTACCTGTCTGGGAGTCTGAGCCTGCCTGTCCATCACCCTCTCCAGCTCAGCCTCAGGAACAGGCAGAAAGCTGTTCTTGGGAAAGGAAGGAGCTGGGGAACATCCCCCAGCCATCAAACCCCCCAGTGCAGCCAGGGAGAGATTCCTGCTGCTCTGGGGGTGTCTGGGAAGGGAGGGATGAAATCCAGCCTGGAAAGGTGGGGGGGCACAGCCAGGGAGAGCAGCAGAGAAATGGGGCAGTGCTTTGTACCTCTCAGAAGTGTTTTTGGGGGTTGTGAGCTGTTCCTCCTCATCACCTCCGGCTCTGGTGCTCCCAGAGGCACAGCCTGGGGTTTGTGGCACTGCTCTCCCTGCAGCCCCCGAGGCACAGGCAGCACATCAGGAGCTCTGATCTCTCCTGCCGGCAGCTCCCGGAGCCTTCAGCACCGGGGAGGGCTCTGCGGCACTCACAGGTCACTGGAGAGGAGATAATTGCCCAGCAACCCACGCTGTTCTCACTGTCCTCGGCCTCTCTGGCTCAAAAATCATTTCCACAAACGACTTTCAACTCTTTGTCCTCCCAGCAGCAGCGGCTGGGACAAACGATGCCCYCGGGGTGGATGTTTTGCCCCTGAACCGTCCAGGAATGAAAGGAAAATGCTGATTCTCTCCCATATCCTGCTCTCTCTCCCCCGTGGGTTGATTTATTCCCTTTTATTGATTGGATTGGAGGAGCTGGGAAATTCCTGCCTGGGGAGCAGAGAGGCAGGGGTTTGTGCTCCTGCTGCCAGCACTGCTCCAGGTGCAGCTCTGGGAGCTGCCAGCACCCTCCCATCCCACCCCAATCCCAAGGAACTGGGAAGCAGGGAGCAATCCATGTATAGTCATGTCGAGAGACAGGGAATTACAGGATCCATCTGTCTGCAGCAAAGCCAATCCCCTTGGGAGTATGTAAAATTAACTTTTTGCTTTTTTTTGTGTGTGTGTGTGATGCTGCTTTCTCTTTTTTACTCCAGTCACAACTTTCAGCTTTGCCTGCGTGTGGGACAAGGACAGGACAAGGACAGGGAGAGAGGAGATATTAATCTGGACAGGGATCAGGCAGGACAGAAAACTCCTGGGAGAGAGTGGTCTCCTGGCCCATCCTCCCTGCTCCAAAAAAGCTTTGCCACTGATGCTCCAAAGGCCTGTGCACAGTGTTTTTCCCAAATTGGGAGTCAGGCTGTCTTTAGGGCTGTAAACCAGACAGTGCAAACAAAAATAGAGCTTGAAAAGAATGTGAGCAGGGATGCCAAAGCTCCCTCATTTCCAAGAGTGAGCTCCTCTCACATCAGCTTTCCCCCACTCCCAAAAAAGTGTCCCCATCCCGGAACACAAACCCCAGATGGAGCTCTCAAGGTGACATTTTCCACTTCATTCATAATTCTGGGAAGTTTTGCTGTCCTGGGGTGGAGAAACCTGGAGAAAACCTGAGGGAAATCCACGGCTGGGGTGGCAGCAGAGGGGAATGGAGCTGGCTGGGTGCCACCCTGAGCATCTTTCATCCACACCTGGCTGATCTTTCCATGCCTGCACAACGTTTTCCTCAGTGAAATCTGCTTTAGAGGTGCAAGGCTCTGCTCCCATTCCCAATTTTATCACCACTTGCAATAATTTAAAGTCACTAAAATTGGCAAAGACTTCCAAGATCATCAAAACACCACCAAGCCACATCATGAAATGCCACATCCACTGATTTTTCCAACATTTYCAGGGATGGTGACCCCACCACTGCCCTGGGCAGTGTTTAACCACCATCCCAGTGAGGGAACATTTCCTAAAACCCCCCCGACACATCTGGCTGGCACTGAGCACATTGCAATCCAGGGAAAGGAAAAACCCCAGGAAACAGAAGATGGCTGCAGGAACACCCCCAGCTGCTGGTGCTCCTGCTCCAGCAGCACCTCCATCCCTCCTGTGTCACTCCAAACCTCTCCTGGCTTCCCAAGGTGCCTCAGCCTTTCACAATTCCCTCTCTGCCCTCCCTCCTCCTGAGGTGCTGCTCCTGTCTGCTGCAGGGCCCAGGAGGGGAAAGGATCTCTGGGATCTCTTTCCCTTATATAGCAAAAATAAATACAGCAAGAGAAGGGAAACAGAGCAGGGGAGGAGCCCTGAAATTGGAGAAWGGAGAGAGGAGGCTCTGGGTGGTTTATCCATGACAATGATCCAACACCCAGCCAGGACACCTGGATTTTCCCTGGCACCAGTTCCTATCATCCTGCCTCTGATCCCTGGTCCCCTCTGAGGTGGGAAAGGCACCTTCCAGGTGGGAATGGCACCTTCCAGGTGGGAATCTCTGCCTCTCCTCAGGGGGGATCCCCAGCGTGGTGCTGACCTGACAGAAAGAGGGCCTGGATGTGCAATAAAATCATCTTGGGGCACAAAAATGGAAAACATCCCTTTCTTCCCGAAGTTCCCCAGGAAAAGCCCTTCCCTGAGCTGGAGACTCAGGATAACTCAGGTTATCCACAAATTGTGGAAAAAGCTGAATTTCCATCACTGATGTGCTCATCAGTGGGAGAGTTGTGCTCTCCCTGCTGGGACCTTGGAGAGGGAGAGGGAAGGGAGAGCTCGGGGTGCAGCTGGCACAGCCCAAACACAAACCCCAGAGCTCTGCTGAGGGCAGGATGAGTCTCACACCATTTATACAACCACCACAAACACACTGGGCTGGATTTTCACATCCCAGGCTGGGCTGGGAGGGGGGGAATCAGTTTTCCTCCAATCCTGCCAGCATGTGTGAGTCCTTAAAATTGGATCCTGCAAAAAATCTGGAGGAGAGAGCAAGTTTTGCCAGCTGAAAGCGCGAATCTCAGCTCAGGGTAATATTTTATTGACTCACAACTCAAAAGGAATTTCAGCAATTTGCTTCAAACACTGCTGAAAAATTCTGCTCTGCTCTCTGAGTAAGTGCTGAGCTTCCCATGCCAAACCAATTTTTCAAGCCAAAATTGGCAAAGGCTGAACCAGGACGTCAGTGCTGAAGCGAGYGCTGCCTTCAATCACACGGGATGGCTTTTACTCCAGAATAATAAAATGTTCCACTCCAAACCAACACTTCTGACAAGCCACGGACCACTGGGTGCCCCTCAAGGTCAGCTCCGAGCTGCTCCAAAGGCAGCTGCTCCCAACGAAACACGGCCATGGATGAGGGATCAGAAAAGCAATTAAAAGCTCTTTGAACAGCAATAGCTTGGAACAAACACTGATTTGTACTTCTCTGCTGAGGGGAGAATATAAAATAACGTTTCTAGTGCCATTTGATGTAAATGGAGCCTTTTATGTGGAATCATTACAAGCATCAACAGCTCCTTCAGCAAATTCTTCTGGGGAGCTGAGTGGGGGGCTTGTGGATGTTTCCCTCCGCAGGGGATAACACCAGCACCTCTCCTGGGCAAATGAAGGGCTCTGTCCCTCTCCTGGATAATCACAGAGCTGGGAATCCAGGCAGGCTGAAGGAGCAGCAATTATCTCCTCAGAGCGCTCAGTGACACCTTCCCTGGGGCAAAAAAGAATCGGCTTTCTCAGATTTTTTTTTTCCCTTTTGTTTTTTTTCCACTTGGAAACGTCCCAGCACAGGATCCCCGTGCCAGGTGTCCCAGCCACCATCCCAGAGGGGACACCTCTGGAGTGCCCTGCTCCCTGCTCAGTGCTGCAGTGCCGTGGCACATCCTCAGATGCTCTGGAGAGCTGTCAGCTGCAATGAATGCAGAGCAAAACTCATCCAATGTTCTGAGATTGCCCAGAAGATTAATGCAAGGATCTCCTCCCCTCTTTTGTACTTGGCTCTCCTCAGAYCGTTGTGCTGGGGATGGATGGATTAATAAATTAATGAAGAAATAAATACAGTACAGCAGGGAAAAAAAAGCCCAAAAAACTCAAAAAACCAGGGAGTCCAGAGCAGGCAATGAAAGAAATCCAAGCTGTGCTGCTGCTAATGAACAGCACCCTGGGACCTCTGAATTCSCAGCCCTGTCCCAGGTGGAGCTGGCTGTGGATGTACTGGGCAGCCTCGGACTGCTCCTGATGCCTGGAGTGCCAAGGCAACGCCTCCCTGGATCCCCTGGCACCCATGGGCTGTGCTGCCCTGAGACAGGCAGGGCCAGCTCTGCAAACACTTCTGGCACCTCCTCCCCTGCCCCAGGAGCTGTCCTGGCCACAGGAATTCCCTCGAGGGAATTCCAACGGTTTGGAATAGGGGTTAAGAAGAGATTCTCCCCTCTGAGGGCAGGGAGGCCCTGGCACAGATCCCCAGAGCAGCTGTGGCTGCCCCTGGATCCCTGGCAGTGCCCAAGGAGCTGGATGGTGCTTGGAGCAGCCTGGGACAGTGCAAGGTGTCCCTGCCTGTGGAGAGGGAGGAATGGGATGCTTCAAGTCCCTTCCAACCCAAAGCATTCCACGATTCCATGACTCCAGCCAAGCTCCGTGCACTAAAGGGGTTGGTGCCCTGTGAGCAGGCTGGTGGGAATTTCACATTCCCATAAAAACACAGGCAGAAGTCCTGAGGGGCGTGGGATATGGACAGGGCTCTCTTTGTCTGGAGGCAGCACCACCTCAGCTCCTCCCCATGATCTCCCTGCGACAGGGACAGCATCCAGGGAATGGGATGAAGTTTTCTCACAGGAGAGTGAGGCTGGATTTTGGGAAAGGCTCTTCCCCCAGAGGGTGCAGGGCACTGCCCAGGGAATGGGCACAGCTCATTCCAGAGCTCCAGGGATGCCCAGGGTGGGATTTTTGGGGTGCTGGGTGATCCCTGCGGGTCCCTCCTCACTCAGGATGCTCTGTGGTCCCAAGAAGCCCCCGAAGCCCCGCAGGTTTTGGCGCTTCCCGAGCGCGGTTCCCTCCTGCACAGGAGCAGGACAATGATGCTCCTCTGCCTCAAGAGGGCTCCGCGACACTTCTCAGCAGAGCCCTGCCTCGTCCCGGGATGAGAGGAGCGATCCCTGCAGGACCAGCCCMGCTCCCTCCCCTCACCCTCCCCACACACAGGCCCGATGATGCTTTGGCCCTGATCAGCTCCAATAAAAATCTRTTTTCTCTGTCCATCCATCTGCAAAGCCACTGCTGACTACGGAGAAGTTGGGGGAAAGAAAAAAGCAAGAAGCCATGAATAAATTTGATAAAAGGGATTGGGCATTTCCCTATGGAGACCCAGGTTTGGGATGGGCTCCCCTGGGGCTGCTGCTCTGSTTTGTTTGCAGTTTGATACAAYCAGACAAGGGCCTAAAAAAGTGCTCAAAGTCAAGAGCAGAGAAGCTGCTGAAGCTGTTTCACTCTGAATAAATGGTGGGAGGTGTTGGGACAGGTTTCCTAGGAAGGYTGGGATGTCCCATCCCTGGAAGTGTCCAAGGCCRGGKKGGGATGGGGCTTGGAGCAACCTGGGATGGTGGAAGGGGTCCCTGTCCTTGGCAAAGTGACAGAACTGGATGGGCTTTAAAGTTCCAAACCATTCCAGGATTCTGTGGTCGTGTTTTGCAGGGATTCAGGGCCCAGCAGCAGGCACAGAGCACAGGCTTCCCTGCATTCCCTAAAAAAGCYGGCCCTAAAACGGGACAGCTTGGTGGGAGCAAGGAAAACAGGGCAGAGCCACAGAGCAGCTCCTAAATCCTTTTAACTTGGGGAAGGGCCTCTGGCTTTGGGAGGATGGAGAAGACAACAACGGCAACACCCACAGCTGGAGAGGCCCAGAACTTCCCACCTGGAACTCTAGGCAGCATCCAGAAAATATGACCCCACTGTTTTGCCTGTCAGGACCATGACCCCAAATGAGCCACTGTCCCTCCCCTCCACCCCAACCCCAGGCTCTGCCTCTGGCTCACTTTGCCCAGACCCCTCCTCCTGCTCTGCACAGGAACCAGCCCCACCCCGAGCCTTGCAGCCAAGGGGGGCTCCCAAACCGCCCCAAATTCTCGTGCCAAATCTGGGAGAGCCCAGAGCCGTTTTAAAATTGGATTTGGAAGTGCCTCAGCCCCTGGGACACCTCTGGGAGGAGAGGTGTCACCAAGCCGGGCTCTGACACTCCACGCCTCATTATCCCCGTGCCCCAGGCACGTGGAAGAACTTTTCCAGGTTTCACTTCCAAATTCCTCCCTTTTTTTTTTATTGGGCAGTGCCTGCGAGCAGAGCTGGCAGGAATCTGACGCTCAGCAGCCAAAAAGCTTCGGAATCTTTATTGCCATTGGCTTTGAGATGCCCTAAAGCCAAGCTTTTACAAGGTAGAATCCAATAAAAGGCAGCCAGCTACAGCTCTCCTTTGTTAGCAGCAAGGCTGTAATTATCCCAATTCGCCTTTACAGCACTGATTGGGGACACACTCCGTGTGATCCCTGGATTTTCTCCCTGCTGCCTGCCTCAGGTTTTCCCCCAGCTCCCATCACGGCAAAATCCAAGGGCTGACAAAGCTGTATCCGCCTGACAAAGGAGTATCCATGCAGAAATGAGGGATGAATGGCCTATTCAGAAGCCACTGACAAGGTGTTTTTCCCAATTTTAGAACTTCTTGWGGAACAAGGAAGCAGGATTCGTCAGGGAGCTGACAGGGACAGCTCAATCCCTGCTGGATTTGGACACTTTGCTGTAATTCTGATTTGTCGTTGCACGCCTGAGGTTGTTTTAGCTGAGTCCTGGGGTTTTTTTTGGGAAGAAAATAAGTCTGAGCCTAAAATAGGGGGGTTAAAGCACATGAGTGGAGAGAAAATGAAGTAGCAGCACTCCAGAGGGCTGTTTGTCATGGTCCTGAGCAGTGCTTAATCCAGGGAAATGATGGGGAAGGAGCTGCAGAGCCTTTTGTGCTGCCTTTGGGTGGATTACGCTGCCTTTGCTCCTCATTCCCAAACGGACAGACCATGGAAGAGAGGAGGAGAAGCTTCMAAAATAAACCCTGACCTGGTCATGACCCTGCAGGGAAGGTTCTGGGGGAGCACTGGATGCCTTTGATCCCACAAAAACAGATCCTGGATGCCTTTCCTGCACCTGACACTGAGATGACACCAGAAATTCCTGGGCATGCTTTGAGACAACAGTGGAAAATCCCCAAGTTTTCCAAGAARGAAAAGCCCAGGAGAGCAGGACTTTGCCAGGGTGACCAAGTGGAGGTGCTCCCATGTCTCAGCTCCCTCCAGTCCCAAGGTGTCCTCAGCTCCAGCACTGCTCCCTGCCATCCCAACGCTGGGAAGAACGGCACCAATTCCTCTTCCCTCCCTCCAAAGACTTCAAAAAAGTCCTACTCACACCCTGTGAGAGCAAATTAAAGGGTTTGGAGCCTTCAGGGACACCCTAATTTCTTTTTCTTTGTTGCTTTTAGTATYGCCTGATAGTTTAAGTCTTATTTGAAGATCCAGATCAAAGAAGAAATTTCTGCCTGGGTAATCTCCAGCACATCAGACCAAATTTCCACCACAAAAATTCCTCTTTCTATCAGTAATCCCTGGCCAAGGAGCAGCCRGGCTCCGAGCAGACACATCCAACACGCACATTTCAGCTCTGCACACCCCAGCAGCACCTCCAGCTGTCCCACACCCCAACAGCTCCTCACGGGATCACCTTCAGAGATTCACTTCTCTTTCCAGCAGTGAAAATCCTCTGACATCACTTCAGAGCCACCCGTCCAGAAGCCCCCAGACCCCGAGGACCCCCCTGAGGCCACCCACCTGCTCGTGGTACTCGATGCCCATGCTGAGGGTGTTGATGAGGATGGCGATCATGATGCCGCGGTTGAAGTATTTGCTCTCCACGATCCTCTTGAGCTTGGTGCCGAACGCCTTCCACAGCTTGGCCACCTTGTTCCTCTCCTTGGCCTTCTTCTTCCTCCTCCTCCTCCTGCCCCTGTGCTGCTGCAGCTGGTCCCGCTGGTCGCCGTGGCGCAGGTCCTGCGTGAACTCGTAGACGCCGTTGTTGCCGTCGGAGTCGCCGTCGCTGTCGGAGTCGCTGAGGGCCAGCTCGGGGTCCTGCAGGAGGCTGGCGCAGAAGGGGCACTCCTGCAGCTCACAGCTCAGCCCCGGCACCGCCTCGGCTCCGCTCAGCCCCGACTGCCGGCTGGGAGTGCGGCGGAGACCTGCGGGGACAGGCACCGTCACACGCGCGGGGACACACAGGGACACACAGGGACACTGAGGGACAGCCAGGGACACTGGGAGACACTGGGAGATAGCCAGAGACACTGAGAGACAGCCAGGGAAACACAGAGACACTGAGAGACACACAGAGACCACTGAGAGACAGGTACAGAGACACCCAGGGAAACACAGAGACACTGAGACACCCAGAGACACCCAGAGACCACTGAGAGACATCCAGGGACACCGAGAGACACCCAGAGAAACTGAGAGACAGGTACAGAGACACCCAGGGACAGGTACAGAGACACCCAGAGACCACTGACAACCACCAGGTACCAAGAGCCACTGAGAGACACCGTTCACCGAGAGCTGCTGCTGAGAGCCACCATGCACTGGGAGACAGCACTGAGAGCTACTCTGAGACACTGAGACACCACTGAGAGCCACCATGCACCAAAAACCACCACTGGGAGCCACCGTGAGACACCACTGACACCAAGAGCTGCTCCAAGACCCTGAGAAACACAACTGAGAGCCAATGAGAGACACCAAGAGACACCCAGAGCCACCACCGAGAGCCACCATGCACCAAAAGCCACTCCAAGACATTGAGAGCCASTCCAAGACACTGAGAGCCACCATGAGACACTACTGAGAGCCACCAGATGCCGAGAGCCACCATGAGGTGGCTGTGAGTCACTTCAAGACACCACTGAGAGCCATTGTGCACCAAAAGCYACCGTGAGCAGCCAAGAGCCACCATGAGCCCCCGTGTGTCAGGAGACACTGTGCACCAAGGGCCACCACGCACTGAGAGCCACCACACATCGGGAGACACCACGAGCTGCCATGTGCCAATGTGAGSTCACTYCCCCTTGTCCCCTTAGTCCCTGGGAGCAGAACCTGACCCCCCTGGCTGTCCCCTGCTSTCAGGGAGTTGTGCAGAGCCACAAGGTCCCCCCTGAGCCCCTCACAACTGCTCCTCACAGCAAGTCTTCTCCAGACGCTAAAAGAAGCCTTTTTTGCCTCATTTTCCCCTCTTGGTCRCTTTTCCCACCCTGACCCCCTCTCTGGGCTCTCCGTGGAGTGTGGCCCTCATTTTGTGTCCTGGGCTGAGGGAAGAGTGAGCAGCCCATGCCTCCCTTTCCATTATTCCYGGTTATCCCTGAGCAGGCTCCCAGCACTAACGATCTCTGGGCTCTATCCAGCTGTTCCACCCAATTTAGCCACCGCTGCCATTTAGTTCCTAATGAGGAGGGAGAGGGAGAAGGGACCAAAGGTGGCTGCAGAGCACGGATCACAGCTCRGAGAGTCCCCGAGTCCCCTCAGTCTCCTTCAGCCTTTCATAAAGCTCAGGTGGATTCGCTGCCTGAGGCACAGGGCTGGGCGTGCAGGGGGTTCTAAAAATCAAACACGTGTTCTGTGGTGTGAGGAGAAATGCTGGCTGTCCTGGAGCCAGGGAATGGAAGGACAGGGGTGAGAGTAGCTGGGATGGTTTGGGTGGAGCAGCGCCCAGATTTTATTTCCTCACGTTTAGGAATCCAATCCTTAGGTTTCCTCATACTTAGGAGCCTTATTCTCAGTCTCCTTATTTTTAGGAACCAGATATTAATGGCAGGACAAACCTCCAGCACGAGCACACCATRGGGAGCACGGGATCCTTCCCACAAAGTTCAGTTTAAGCATCAATTCCTTGAGATTCAGGGATGCACAGGGACAATTCTCCCTGCTCACAGAACCATGGAAAAGCCCTCTAAGCTCCCCAAGTCCATTAGCCCAGCACCATTAAACCGTATTATCCATAAGTGCCACATCCACGTGGTCCCAGTGTGGGGGTGGGATGGCGATCACTTGGCTCAGTTTTGKGGAGCCCAGGCTCAAAGCAGTGGCTGCTGCTGGCTCTGAACCCTGGAGCTCACCCCGAGCCACAGCACYGAACCAACTCACCCCTTGGCTGGAAAACTGGGATGTGACAAGAGTCCAAACACATTTYCCCTGCCTGGATGTCACACGGGGATCAGTGGCCTCCAGAGGGGCCCTGGAGGAGGTGGCTCCCGGGCATTGTGTCAGAGCCAGGCGAGGATCGGGGATGTTCTGTCCCTCCCTGCTCAGGACTGAGCCCGGGAGGGGGGAAAGGCTCAGCCCAGCCCCGGCAGCAGCGCAGGGACGGAGGGGGCTTTGCCAGATGGCTCTCGGTGCTATCAAAGTGTTAAAAGTGATATGAAAAAGCCCTGGCGCCGCAGATGTCTTCAAAATACCAGAGTCTCCTTGGCTGGCTGCTAAAATAACCTCCAGCATTGCAGGGCACGGGAACACGGGGAACAGGCTGTACTCGGAGCTCTTCAAACCCACAACAAAAGAGGCAGGAGAATGCTCTCTCCCACCGCTGCATCCTTCCCAGCACACAGCAGAGCCCGGGCTGCTAATGTTCCTTAAAGCTCTCAATTATCACTTCTGAGCTCTCCTTGCTCTGCTCGTGGAYTTGGGAGAGGAGACAGAGAATTAAAGGCTCTTTGTTTCCCCCCCAAAAAAAAGGCTGAGGGAGGGTTGGGAGAGCTCGGGATTCTTCCTGATGGCTCCTTTGCTGAGTTTTTAGGGATGGAGAAATGGGAACTGGGGGCTGTGCCTGGCGGAGCTCCACCCTGGCGCTTGAAGATCATCCCAAAGCCTGGAAGTCACATCCAGCACCCCTGGAAGTCACAGCCAGCACCCCTGGAAGTCACACCCAGCACCCCTGGAAGTCACACCCAGCACCCGTGGAAGTCACACCCAGCACCCCTGGTGCAGGACTGACCCTGACTGAGCCCTGCAGGAGTGGCTGAGTGGGAAGGAGAGCCTGGAAAGAGCCAGATCCTTGGAAGGGAAGAGCTGGGCGCTCTCAGGGTCTCCAAATCCCTCCTCATCCCGTTTTCCTCAGGGGAGGGATGAGCAGCCTCTCCCCCACCTTCCAGCCCTTCCCAGCTGTGAGCACACTTCTGGAAGAGACAAAACAATTCCAGGAGATTTGTTTAAAGCGTTTTGGAATGCTCTGGGCTGAAATCCCTCTGTGGGAAGAGGACAGTGTAATTGCATTATTAATGACAACTCAATCTAATCCCAGCTTTCAAAGAACCACCCCAGGCTACGGGAAAATCTCCTAAATCACCGAATTGGCTCGGGCATGTCACAGTTGGGACTGAGATTTGGGCCTTTCTTCTCCTAAAAAGGACCCCAGCAGCAAGCAGGAGGATCCAAACTCTGACTTCAACAGCTCTCCTGCTCCTTTCCTTCCCAATCCCAGCCTTCTGCAGAGCCTGGGTTTTTATCTCAAGGTAAAAACGCATTCTCCTAAAAACCTCCATTAATTTGCACGGCTCAGGATGAAGCAGTGATTTATCTGAAGTCCTTGCAGAACAACAGAACTGTTGGCAGTAACCTTGCCCCTCGTGCCAAGCTCCCGAGCCTTCGGAAGCGTCTGCCCGAGGCGGTTTCTATAAACAATCCACTTTTACCCTTTTGTGTGGTCCTTAAAAACAACAAAAATTAACAAAGGCAAGCCACCCAAACTCTCTGTCAAGCAACCTTTTCCCTGTGTCTCCCCCACCAAGCCTGACTTGGTAATTTTTTTTCAGCACATCCATCACCAGGGTAAATATTTGTGTCCATGCAGACACAAATAAACAGTTTTGGAAAACACAAGCATTGAAAAAAACCAAATGACGAGTTTGGCTTAAAGAGATTAAAAAATAGAAGCTGGATCTTTGTGACTTTTCACTGTTGGAGGGCTTAAGAGTATTTTGCAGCTTTTAGCTCCAGCCACGAGGACTGGAAAAACATTTTATGAAATAGAAATCCAAGTGTTGTGTGTAATCACTGCTCCAGTGGGTGATTTATATGTGAGGGGAGATAAAACCTCACTGACTGTGCTGGGCTGTGCAGAGAGGATGGGACACAGGCACTGAAACAGCTCCCCAAAATGCTCCCCAGATTGAATGGAGCCCCAAATGTGCAGGAAAACTCAGCCCCACGTTCCCTCTGCACACAGGAGAAGCCTGAGCTGCMCAGCTCTGCTCCTGTCCTGCCCTCCACACGTCCTCTGAGCACTGAACCTGCTGCTCCTCCTTGCCAAAAAGAAATTCAGAGGCTCCAGGGCCCATCAGAGCAGAACTGSAAGTGTCTGGTTGGAGTTCTTTCAGTGCCAGACTGTTTTAAATGTCTGRGTTTGCTTTATCTTACGCCTCTCCTGCAGATTCCACCTGCTCATCCTTTTCAAGGCACCATCTCCCAGCCCCTGGGGGTTCTCTGCTGGAGCTGGCAGTGCCAGCATTCACTGGAGGTGTAAATCCCAGAGCTCTGGGTTTGGCTGGGAASAGTGGGAGCGCCTCCAGGATATCACAAAGCACACGAGAGCCCAAATCCTGATTTTGTCACCACAGCAAAGAGGCTTCCAGCAGCGTCCTGGACCATCCATGATGCTAAATCCAAGGATTTGCCTGTCCCACCTCTAGCTCCAGCACACTCACAACGGCTCCAACCCTCAGCACCCACAGAGCTGCCATTAAAACCTTGACTCTTGAGCCATTTACCCACATATCCTAAACAAAAAAAACCCAACAACCCCAAACCTCAACTCTTGAGCCATTTACCCACTTACCCTAAACAAACCCCCCCCAAACCTAGCTTGGCTGAGCTTACCATGCTCTCCCACCAGCTGCTGCAGYTTCCCATAGGAATCCAGCCCCAGGCTGCCCGGGCTGTTCACCACGGCCACCGGAGAGTTCCCGTTCCTCTTCCCTTTGGGCAGGGAGCCGCCCTTGGGCGAGGGCAGGATGGTGGGGTAGTTCATGCTGCCCTGGCCCCCCAGCCCGGCCGCTCTGCTGCCCACRGGGCCGGTAGGAGCCCTGCAGCCCCCGGGAGGCCCCTCCACGTGGCAGTCGGCGTGGTAGATGCTGTG
>CADDXX010000438.1:104742-129631 GCA_902810485.1 Alauda arvensis | reverse complement strand
AGCAGCAAAGGGGCCTTTCCCTGCTCCTTGGGCAGGAGTCACCCGCTGGCCTTTCCACAAGGATCAGGGAATGGCTCAGCAGAGGGGAGTGTCAATCTCTGCTCATGGCCCCAGAGACTGCCCCAGGCCACTCTCACCCTGCTCTGATCCACCTTTCCCCACTGCTGGTGGGAACTTTTGGACTTCCCAAGGCCTCCAAACCCACCCTGACAAGGACAGGGTTACCTGGAAGGACTGTCCCATCACCAAATCACTTTTAAACACCTCCACCCCGTGTCCTGCCTCAAATCTTCATGGTACCTTCCCCTCCTGCTTTAAATATTTCACTTTTCCACTTCCTGGAGGAGGTTGTGCCCTTTGGAAAACCAGAGCCTTATGGAGATGGAATGGCAGCTTCTGGAGACAGCCCCAGCACCTCCAGTGGGTGATATTTTGTTTTTAGGAATGTGAGAGCTCAGAGAGGTGCACTGCTGCTATGAGAATTATTATTCTTATTACTATTATTATAATTATTATTATTATTTAAAGGGTTCTAGGTGAAATGCAAAGGTTTGAGGGCTCTCCAAAGAAATGAGGCTCCCTCTGGCACATTAAGGGGGAAAAGTTTGGACTTTTTGGCACAGGCACATCCAGGTGAAAAGACCAAGAGTAGGAGGGCAAGAGGGAGGGAAAGCCCTGAATCCTTCCTGGTTCTTCCCTGTGGAAAAAAAACAAGGAACAACTTCACCCCCCAAGGACAGGGAAAGGGAGCATYTGCCAAGCCATACTTACTATGATAAGCAATATAAAATATATAAAATTGTAAAAAGAGTGTGCATCCATCACGTAATACATGATGTCCACCCATCCTTCCAGGGTTATCACCTGCAGGGAGACAGAGGAACACAGAGTGAGGACAAAAGTCACCCAAACCCTCATTAAATAGCAGTTTTCCCATAGTGCCAGGTACCCATCACTCCACAGAACCTCTTGGGATCCACCCAGAGCTCCGTTCCCAGTTGGTTTGGGAGAGGAGGAATGTGTGGCCTCAGGTTCCTACAGGAATCTGGTACAATTAAACCCCTAAAACATTCAAATAAACCACCTGAAACACWGGCTCTGAGGCAAAGAAATTCCAAGGAGAGATTATAACCCCCCAAAAAAATCCTCCTTTCCCTGCAGAGATCTGGAGTTTTACCTAAAGCTGCTGGTTTTGTAATTTAACYCAGAAAACTCCCACATTTTAAACTTCATTTTGTTTCTGCAAACCCAATTTCCTGGTGATTCCTCCTGGCTCAGCACTCCAACTGCACCACCACTATCATAGTGGGAGAGCATCTGAATGGAAGAGAGGCTTTAATTAAATGTAGACTTGATTTAAGGCTCGTTTTCTCAGCCTTCCCTCCACTAAAAAAAGCAGCTGAGGGTTTAATTAACACCACCCAGGCTGTGTGCAGAGCAAAGCGAGCTCTGCCACGTAATTTACACTTTTTATTTAGATTAAACACCCCAAACTTCCAGTGCTGGCTCGCTCCTAGAGCTGAAATTCCATCCTGGAATTCCAGTTCCCATCAGAATCCCAGCTCCTGGCTGAGCTCACTCCCAGGGACGTCCCCCAYGTGAGCCTGGGAGGTCTGGGCAGACCCCAGAGCTGCCCCCAGTTTTGGTGGCACCATTCCTGATTCAAACCACATCTGCAGGGAAGAAATTGCTGTGGGAAGGGAAGTCTCAGAGGATTTTGTGTCCCCCAAAGCTGAGCCATAAACCCCTGGCTCCTGAGGCAGGGAATAAAACCTTGCAGGGAAGTCAGGCATGAATCCACAAATTCCCTGGATTTTTTTTTAAGTCAAAGAATAGAAGGAAACCCCCTGGATATGAATCTCCAGGACATGAGCACACATTCACAGAGCCATTCACAGGCAGCTGGGAAACGCTGCCTCTTTGGGATTTCTCACCCTCAATTCAAAACGCTGATGTTTCCCCAGCAAGTTTTCCAAGCTTTTTCCCCGTGTGGAAGCTGGTGGAGGTTCCCCCTCACTGAGTGAGGAGGCAGCACAGCTAAAAACCAGCCAGGCTCRTCAGGCAATTTGTGAGCTTTGTCTCTGCAGCTGTTTCCCCGTGTCAGGGCTGTTCGAGCTGGCAGGAGCCAGGTCTGACACGCTGCTGCTCCCACAAACTGCTCCCACCTCTCCTGCTCCTCCTCACACCCAGCAGCTGCTCCCACCATCACTCAGCAAAGCTTGGCTTCCCAGAATTCCACAATTCCGGAGTGCTTCAGGTTGGGAAGGGCCTCAGAGCCCATCCCTCCCASCCCTGCCATGGCAGGGACACTTCCACTGTCCCAGGAGGCTCCAAGCCCCATCCAGCCCAGCCTTGGGCACTTCCAGGGATGGGGCAGCCACAGCTTCTCTGGGAATTCCATTCCCACCCTCACAGGGAAGAGTTTCTSCCCAAAATCCCATCTAACCCTGCCCTCTGCCAGCTTCAAACCRCTGCCCCTTGTCCTGCCACGAGCGGGTTTAACAAAACCCCGTTTTTATTCTTTCCTCATCGCTAACCCCAGAGATCCACCCATGGCAGGTTTGTATCCCCATTTTCCCCGTGGTGCTGTTATTCCCACRGAGAGGGAAGGGGTTAAGCTGCCCTGGGTGCTCATCCGTGAGGAACAGCCAAGCAATCAAACCCCTCCTGCCCTTTCCTGCCCCTCCCTGAACACATTTACAGGGAGCAAAGTCCTTTTGGGGCAGGTCTGTGAGGGCTCTGGGCACGGCCGGTGCAGGGTCAGGGGAGAACAGAGGGATCCCGTCAGGAGGTGGCACACGGTGACACCAAATCTCTGCCTCTCAGCCAGGAATGATTTCCTCTGTGCTGCCCTCCCTGCCCTCTGGATGCACATCCATCCCCCGAGGGATGGAAAACCAGCCCATTCTCCCTGAGAAGAAGGGATGCACCTCTGCGCTGGATTTGGATTTAGCTGGAAATCCTCAAATTGAGTGGATTAAACCCATTAAACACAGAGCAAACAAAAAAGMAAAAAAAWAAWTAAAAAAGGAGTCACCTGAGGGCTTCTGAGGCAGCGCTGAGGGCCAGCCAAGCCCTGGAGGGTTTTTTGTTGCAGGAGAGGCAGCATTTCCCACAGGAATCAATCAACACCACCCCATTCCTCCTACGGAGGGTGAAAGTGCTCATCCAGCTCCCCAAATACTCCAGGTGTAATTAGGATTTGTGCTGTTTACTCCTTGTAAAGCAGAGGGATGCAGGAGGGACAAACCCACTGGGGCTTGCCCTGGGTTGGGGGATTCATCCCTGCCCTGCCAGGACCCGGGAGCTGCAGCCCTCCTGGAAAAGAGGTGGCTCCCAGACATCCTGTGGTGTTTTTAATCCCAGAGYTCTGGGGAAATGAAGGACAGCACAGGCACAGCCACCTGCAAGGGCTGGGCTTCTTCCAGCCTCATTCCAGCTCGTTCCTGCCGGGTTTCCAGCGCTCCCAAGGACTTCCCAAGGTCATTTTYCCCCCGATCCAAGAGCTCCCTGCACATCCCCAGCCAGGCCCTGATGGAAATGGGAACCAGAGCACCAGGACTTGCCAGCAGCTGCTTTATAAACCCCCAGCTACAGCCTTTCACTGGTTTTGGAACCCAAACAAAGGCACCTGCACAAGGCTCGCTGCTGCTCCCCACACTTTGATCCCACCCGTGGCTGAACTCATGGCTGCCCCATCCCTGGAAGTGCTCCTGGTGCCTCAAATTTCACCTTTTGTGTTTTTCAGTTTCTGTGCTGCCCAGGGGTGCAGCTCTGAGCTCACATCCAGGCTCACTCAGCTCTGCACAGAGCAGGGACACAAAACAAATCCTTTCCCTGCTCAAGGACAACTCTCAGGCCCAAAAGCACAAACAAGGCTGGGCTGGAGGGAGGAACAAGAAGGGTGAGACCTCACAGCCTGGAGCTGGAATTGGACAATGAAACCCCAATATGTGAATGGACCAAAACTTATCCAAATGTGAGATCTCGTGACTGCTCATTCATTTTGGGTCCACCTTGGCTGTAGCCCTGGCCAGGCTCTTGTCCTGCCCAAGGTGTATCCTAAAGGCCTTTCAATAAATCTCTGCTTTATTCCATAGCCCTGTGCAGTCTCTGTTCCAGCTCAGCCTTCCCAAGGCCTCATTCCAGGCCGGGTTGGATGAGTCTGGAGCAGCCTGAGGGAGTGGAAGGTGTCCCTGTCCAAACTGGATGGGTTTTTTCCCAGCCCAAACCCCCGTGGGATTCCATGGCAGACCAGCAGCTCTCCCTGCTCCCTCAGGAACACGGGGATGGATTTTTTTTTTTTTCAGCACCGCTTTGCTGATTCCACCGAGGAGAAAGGACTTTCTCCTCCCTTCATTCCCACTCTGATTAATCCACTTCACTGCCCCTCCAAGCCCTCCAGCGATGTCTCCCAAAGCCCTGGAGCACCTTTTCCTCGAGCTCCCCAATCCCTTCTCAGTAATTAAACCCTGCTCAAGCCCTGGTTGTTCTCGCAGAGCCCCATTAAAGAGCCTCTCCAGAGGCTCCCGTTCAAAGCCAGCCCACAATTACTTATCAGCGAGATAAGAGGGTGAGAACTGGCTCCTAACGCTGGTGATGGGGAGGATGTGCGAGGCACAGGGAAATCAGCAGCGGCAGGGCCAGAGCTGGCAGATTCAATTTAGATGATTGGCAGGGTGGTGCTGGAGGTGCTGCTCCACCTGGGGCACAGGTACCTGGGGAAAAGATTTCTGCCYTGTCCTCTCACCCCACTCAGCTCCTGGGTGGTGCTCAGGTCCTTCCCTGCTCCTCCAGTTCTTCACCCCTTCCTCAGGGTTGGGATAAATCATTTCTCTCCCATTAACACCAGTAAATCTCTCCGTTTTGTCCAGTTCTCTCTCCCCACACCAGAAGGCTCCCTCAGGTGAAGACACAGGCAGGTTTTGATTCCACTGATCCTTGGCTTGAACACTCCCTGAGCACCTCACTTGCAGCAGCAGGATGAGAGTGGACAAAACCCAATCAGATTTAGATTTTTTTTTTTAGGTCTTCACTGATTCTGATCCTCCTGCTCTGCTCCTGCCACAGTAATTTCATCATCTGTAATAAAGATGCTCGTCTGATTTATAGGAGAGTAATTGGGGACAGAATCAGATCTTCTAGGCAAGCTAATCAGAGTCAATCTAAAACTCCAGAGTGAAAATCACGAGGGAAATGGAGATTAAAGATGCTGGCAATTAACTCAGACCTCCTCAGTGCTCCCAGGGAGGCAGCAGGTTTACATTGCTTTTCCTGGGGTCACTTCAGAGCTTGCACAGAACTATTTCTTTTATTGTGTCGAGAAGTTTTCATCATAAACCCTCTTTCTCTTTGAGCCCTGCCAAAATTTCTGCAAGCTCTTGGCTGCAGCCCACTCGAGAGCAGGACGTTTTTTGCTTCAGTGTCAGATAACAAAGAGCAAAAAAAAGAAATCATCCAGGGGAGAAAACCTCTCTGAAACTCCAACTTCAATTAGCCAGGGGYTGAATTCCTGGCTGCTGGAGAGCACCAGGGGCTGGTGCCAGAGCTGCAGCTCCAAASCCACCTCGGGGTGCCACCAGTCAGCTGAGGGAGGGCTGGAGAAGCTCCATGTGAAGCGAGGCTGGGAAGATCAGAACCCAGCCCTGAGCTGTCTTGTGGCAAGATTTCCCTGCTCTGATTGTTGAACAAACCTCTTTTGGAGTGACAGCCTCCCTGAGCACCAAAATCAGCATCTCCCCCTTATTAAAATCCTGATAAAACACAGCTCTGGCAACCAGGAATTCCTTCTGCCTCCAGGATTGCAGCTGCTGGCTGAGCTCAGAGCCTGGCTGAGGCAGGAGATGCTCTGGAAATACCAGAGGAACCCACATTTGAAGTCTTCATCTTGACTGACATCTCTAATTTGCACTCAGCCACTTCTTCTTCAGCCTAAATTGAGTCCTTTGGGGGGGAAAAATGGGAATTATCTGCATCCAAATCAATAATCCCAAACCAAACAGCAACTCTGAGTGTTTGGGGTCATTCACTTTTTATCTCCTCATTCCCCTGGCCCTGCTGCGAGGCTTTTTGAGATTTCATTTTCATCAAACTTATCAAGTGCTATCAGTTGTGAGGGCTATTAATTACCCTGATGGCCTCAGGAAGTTCTATTAGGCCTTCAGCCTCCCTTTCTGAAAGCTCTTATCTGGATTCCACCCTCTTGGGCACCCTGGATTTGGCTCCCAAGCGCTGCCCAGCGAATATTCCAGGGAATATTCCACAGGCACAGCGAGCTTGGCAGATAATCAAATCCCTATTTTTGAAGCCAACGTCACAGTTTTAATTATTTCCTCCCGAAACATCTCGTTAAGGAACCTCTGTGGCCAGAAAAACAGGTTTATTACATTCAGTAACATCCTTTGAACAGATGCTTCTCCTTTCACTTCGAGGCCTTGTCGTTTCTTTATAAATTGAGCCTTGCAAAGCAGGGATCTGCTCTGGAGAGTGGCCCTAAATGATGGGGAAAAAAGGGAAATTGTGCTTCTTTCCATGTCCTGGGCTCCTGACCTGTCAAATCTGTCCTCATAAATGCAATCTCTGGGCAGTGCTTGGTGGGTTTTGAGAAGCAAAGTGGGAAATAAAGCGTGGGGTAAAGTCAGGCACATCACTGATGGTGCTGCTTGTCACCCAAATCCTCATGGAATTGCAGCTCTGGGATCAAAACCAGCCCAAATCACCAAAGGGAAGGAGAATTGTTTTTGTTCCACACTGAACAATGCAAAGCCCTCACCTGACAGCAAAAACCTCCCTGATTTCACTCTGCTGCTGCTCCAACAAACCCCAGCCCAGCCCATATTCCCGAGGTTTGGTTTGCTGGGATCAGGATCCCTGGCAAAGGGAAGGGATTGCAGTGSCCAGCACTGTGAGCACAGAGAGCCCAGCTGGGACAGGAAGGGTTTGTCACCAGGGACAGGGAGGCAAAGCCAGGCTGAGAGCTTTGTTCCAGCTCAGGGGATTTCACAGCTTGTTCCAAACCATATCTGGGAGGATCAGGCCGGGAAATTGGGATGAAGCTGTCAAGGGAAAGGTCACAGGGCAGGTTTGGGGCAATCACAGCMAARGGAGAATCCCCTGGGAGAATKWTGGACTTTTGGAATATCCTGAGCTGGAAGGAGCAGAGTTCAACCCTGACACCCCCARCAGTCCCACCCTGGGCATTCCTGAGAACATCCCAAACTCTGCTGGAGCTCTGGCAGCCTCAGGGCTGGGACCATTCCCTGGGGAGCTGTTCCAGTGCCCAGCACCCTCTGAACCTTTCCCTAAAACCCAGCCTAAACCTCCCTGACACAGCYCCAGCCATTCCCTTGGATCAGTGGCTGATGTTCCTCAAAACCCAGCAGCATTTTGCTCTCCTGACTGGACTCCAGCTTGGGCCAGGGCCTGCTGCAAACACAGGAACCAACGATTGAGGTTGGATGAAACTCTCCCAAAACTCCAGAGCTTTGAAAGTCCAAACTCCATCCACAGGAGGTTTTAACTCCATCCAACACTCCCAGAGGTTTTGGGACCACTCCTGGCATCAGGGTGGCCTCTCTGCCCTGTCCTACACCAGACAATTCCCCCCAACCTCCAGAACAGAGATCTTCCAAAGGCACCAAACCCCTCTTGGAAGCACGCTCCCAGCTGCTTGAAAAGGGCTGGATATTTTTAGCTGGGGTATTCAGCCTGAGAGCTCTTCAAATGCAGCAAGTGCTGTTTATTTGGCTGACCAAATTAAAAAAAGCAACAGCAACAGAGCTCCAACCCCGTCATTTCCAGGGAAATATTTTCGGTGATCCAAAACAGATTCGAGTTGAGTGACAAAGCATCATCTCCAAGCAGTGGGAATGAAAAGCTCCCAACTCTTCTCTTGCCAAATTCAGCACAGAGAAGCACTGTTGACACAGATCTCCAAGTTAAAGGCACTGGAGGAAAATAAAAGTCCTTTTGGTCCCAAATCCCAAATTTCTCTGCTCAAGAATGGTGAAAACATGAGCACCCAGTGTGGCAGCTGCTGAAAACACTGCCCCAACATGACTTTGGGCACAGCTGGAAACCTCAGACCTTCTGTTCCAGCTTTTTTGGCTCTYTCCCAAAATCTGCAGGATTCCTGGAAGTGGGGGAGCAGAGGGTGCAGCAGAAAGCAAGAAAGGGGATTTACACTTGGGACACTGCTGGAGCCAGTGGGAAAACCATTCCTCTGGCACCTCCTGGGATTGCTTTTTCTTTCAGCTTCTGCCAGCAGCATCACCCCTGCAGTAAAGTGAGCACAGCCTTGCTTTCCTCCAAATCCTGGGTGAAATCCTCCGCTCCCAGCTCCTCTGCTTTGCAAAGCCTGARCAGCTCTTCCTCCCAAACCTTCAGCTCCCCAGTCCCTTTCTATTTGATCAGGATCCCTGCCCTCAGGCCTGGCCACACCGAGGGAGGTGGGGAGGTTTTGGTTGCTCCACTGTCAGTAATTCCAATTAAATTGGACTTTGCTGAGGTGGGTAATTCATCATCTGCCGTGTGACAACAATACCTGTAATTACTGCTCCGATTGTTGGGGCTGGAATCCGTGTGCAATAAAGGGATCTTCATATCATGCCAAACCTCAAAGTAATTTAGGTTCCATCTCCTTTCATTTAGTCTGTAATAAGCTAATTAGTTCACCTAATTTGCCACCGAACGTGCCTTTGTAACAAATACAGACACGAATTAGCCTCCTGCACAACAAATGAGGGGAAGCAAAACATGAATCACTTTCAGGATTACATAAGGAATTATCCTCCTTTACAGCACTCAGGGATGCAGCCATTCCCTTGATTATTTTTAATTTTTTGGTTTTTTTATTTGCACCAGGTTCTCYTGTCTCTGATTTCTCCTTGGAAGCTCCACAACACATTTCCCTGTTTTCCTGCTGTCACCTGTCCTGGCTCTGGAAGGTTCAGGGTCACTCCCATGGAAAGAAATGTCTTCTAAAATCTCAGTTCTGGCAGCTGGGGCAGCATTTTCTGGATGTTCTGGAGTGCAAATCTTCAGACGTTTCTGCAAACTCTGCTTTTGGTTCGGTTTATTTGYGCTCTGCACGGTACCAAACTGTGCCCTTGGAAACTCCTGGGCACCACCTGCACTGCAAAGCTCCTTCTGGACCTCCCCTGTGGGGCTCATTTCATCCCTCTCTGTTCTGGCAGCTCCTGAACCACACCAGCTCATGGAATCATGGAATGGTTTGGGTTGGAAGGGACCTTAAAGCCCGTCCAGTCCCACCCCTGCTGTGGGCAGGGACACATCCACCACCCAAGGGTGCTCCAGCCTGGCCTGGGACACTYCCAGGGATGAGACAACCTCTGCCAGAGCCTCTCCATGCTCCCATTCCTTCCCATGACCCCATCCATCCCTGCCCTCTGGCAGTGGGAAGCTGTTCCCCCTGTCCTGGTGATGCCCTGAGTTCAGTTTTCATGTTTTTCAGGTTCTGTGCTGCCCAGGGGTGCAGCTCTGAGCTCACATCCAGGCTCACTCAGCTCTGCACAGAGCAGGGACACAAAACAAATCCTTTCCCTGCTCAAGGACAACTCTCAGGCCCAAAAGCACAAACAAGGCTGGGCTGGAGGGAGGAACAAGAAGGATGAGACCTCACAGCCTGGAGCTGGAATTGGACAATGAAACCCCAATGTGCAAATGGACCAAAACTTATCAAAGTGTGAGATCTCGTGACCGGTCAGCCAGTTTGGGTCAATTTTGGGTCCACCTTGACTGTATTCCTGGTCAGGCTCTTGTCCTGCCCAAGGTGTATCCTAGAGCCCTTTTAATAAATCTCTGCTTTATTCTCCAGCTCTGTGCAGTCTCTGCTCCAGCTCAGCCTTCCCAAGGCATCCCTGGCACTCCAGACCCTTCCCATCAGTCTCTCCCCTGTTTCCTCTCAGCTCCTACAAGGTGACCCCAGAGCCCCCTCTTTCCCAGGCTCATTTGGGATAAATCCTGAGGGGAGCTGTGTCCAGCAGCCACCTGAGCTTGCCATGATTCCCCCTGGAGATGTGCCAGCCCCTCAGGGCTCTCTGCACATCCCAGCTCCTGCACAGTGCCACGGATTCATTATCCTGCAGAATAATGGCCTGGCACCACTGGCCCTGTCTCATCCCAGTAATTCAACCCCGATCCCCAGGGAAGCTCCCAGAGTTCCTAAATCCATCAGCTGGRCTTTCTGCACTGCTTACTCAGAGCCCTGGTCCAACTGCTGACCTGGTGCTGTCCAGCCCCAGCCATTAAGAGGGATGAGAGCACGATTCAGGGATTTATTAGCTAAATGTTCCCTGCTTCCAGCAACTGTTTGGATTTAGCACCTCACCTGCTGCACTGATCATTTCCTCTTCCCACATCCAGGTTGAGCCAGCACCTTGCTGCCTTCTTYACCTGGAATTAAATCATTCCCAGCTCCTAAAAATGAGCCCTGACTTCCAATAGGAATAAACACAGGAGAAGAGATTCTGGCTGGAAATCCTCTGGAAGCTTTTGGATGGCCTGAGCAGCACTAAAAGGAATCATTGATCTSCTGGCAGCTGCCAGAAGGATCTGAGGACACGAGATCTGACTCTGTTCTGCCCAGAGGAATCAGCTGAAACCTCTCCTGGGGCGCTGGGGGATCCTTCCTGAAATTAAACTGAGCCTTTCAAGAAGGACGAGGAAATCAAATGCTGAGATGGAAGGAAAATTTGCAGCCTGGAAAATGGCTTGGGAAGGGAAGAGGCAGCAGGACCCCTCTGGAGCAGCTCCTGCTCCTCCTCAGTGTCCTTTCCCTGCCAGAAGGAACCAGGTGGGATCTCCTGGAATGCCCCTCAGATCCATCAAAGAGCAGGAAAACAATTCCCTTTTCCCTTTATCCAGCACTCACCAGCAGCTCCTCTCTTCCTCACTAATTCCAAAGCATGCTCCCAATGGGAAAATTGGGATTCAGATCCCACTGGAATCTGCCTGAACCCCTCTGGATTTGGTTCAGAGCCTGAGATCCAAGGGCAGCTCCTGAGGAGCAGCAGGGCAGGGAAGCAAACATTCCCCACTTTGTGACTCCCAGGTGAAAGCTGGGAGTGATGAAGTTCATGGGATAATGTGGAATTAGGGAGGAAATCCATCCATGAAAGGCAGAACTCTGGATGAGTAATTATTCCTCATTAAGGAAGCTGAAAGGAGAATCCTGCTCTAGGAACAGATGTCACCTCCACTKCAGGGGGACTGAATCAACCAGGGCACCCAGCCAGAGCCMAAGAAATGCTTCARCCCCAGGAAGTGCCTGTTAAAAATGGGAAAGAACACCGGGATCTTCCAGCTGGGGCAGCCCTGGGAAAGCACAGCCTCTGGACATGAGCTCCCCAATGCTCCAGGGCTACAAATGCCTGGAAAACCCTTCAGTTGTGAAGAGTTTTATCACCTGTAAAATAAAACCTCTCCCAGGCTGAGTGAGGAGTGGCTTTTCTGAAGTGCCTCAAAAGAGACTGAAATTCCCTGAGATTTTTCCCCTTTCCAGCATTCCATGCTCACCTGGCTCACCCTGTGTTTTAAAACCAAGCCTAAACCATGCCAGCTTCCTTCCTTTTAGCATGAAATTAAATCTTGCCTAAAAACCTCAACACCACTTCCAGTTTCCTGATGCTCCAACRACAAATACCCAGCTCCCAAAAATCCCTGGGATTTGTCTGATTCGCAGGGGTAGAACTTGCCACGAGTTCTGCTGCCTCAAGAAGTTCTCTTCCCTCTTTTAAAAGGATTTAAAAAAACAAAAGTTTCTTCTCTCCAAAGGCTCTCTTGCACCATTTATTGGCTGATTCATTTACTCCCCATTTCCTGATTTGCAGTTTCACTCAGGAACAAGGAAATTGTTTCCTCCTCTGCCGCATTCACCAAATCCTCACCGAGCAAAAAAATCCTGAACCCAAAACCAGGAAACCAACAGAAAAAAAACCCCAAACCTAACTAAAACCAACCAGAAAACCCTAAGAAAAATAGGGGAAAAAGATCTTTGGGAGAATCCTACCTGAAAAATGGCAATCCAGGCATATCCGATGTTATCGAAGTTGATGGCGCCRTTGTGGGGGTTGACGTCCCCGGCCATGCAGACGTTGTAGTACTGGTTCCAGTTGATGCAGGAGTTCCTGCTGGGCTCGGGGCTGGCCAGGCTGGGGCTGTAGGAGTCCATGCTGAGGGTGCACTCCACCTTGGCCTCCTTCCTGCTGGGGATGTTGGAGCACCTCTGCATGCCGTTCTCGCGGTGCGACGAGCAGATGAAGGGGTTCTCCTCCGCCTCGTCSGGCCGGTAGTAGGGGTGCAGGAAGGTCAGGTTGTACGTCCTGGACAGGGGGGGAGGAGGGAAAAGGATGAGGAGAAAAAATTTTATCCCTCATTTTAGCAGCTGGTGTGGAGGAGAATACGTGGATGAAGGAGTTTGGACTCTAAAATTGCTGTTTGTTGCACGCAGCGGCCCTGGGTGACAGAGCCAAGGCCAAGGGCTGCAGCTCACAGGCAAACATGAAACCACTTCTGATTACAATGTTCTAAAAGTTCTGGTTACAATGCATTGGATATCTCTCTTTGCTGAGCATCTTAATACATAACATCTAAATCATCTAAACACAATACTTCTATAAAGTGTTGTATCAAATACAACTCCTACAAAGCATCCCATCAAAACGACTGAAATCACCATATTATGTTAGTAACTATTTAATCACACAAGTCAGGATGTTACATTTTAAGCTCAGAGTTCTCTTTCTGTTTTCTTGCAGTGAAAAATTCTTCTGCTTGGTAAAAACGTGGTTTTTGTTTGCCTGTGCTTTTGCTGAGGTTTATTTCTACTTGGTAAAAATATCTTTTTTGTTTGTGGTCAACAAATCCCCTGGTCTAGTCTTAAAACCTTCTTTCCAGCTCATTCAACCTTTGCTTCCTCAGTTATCCAGTAACAACTGGCTCAGTCATCCTTAATTTTAAACTTCTTCTATTCTTCTGTATCAAAACTTACTTTCATCTCCACTTCTCTCACCATTTTTACATCTAAAGAGCCTTCTGCTAAGCATTCATCTCTATAAAGTTTTCMTGTTATACTTTCATCCTTCCCAACACTGCTTGCTGTCCCTTCACCCTTCAGCAAGTCCCAGGCTGAATTCCATCCCCTAAAACCAAATCCTTTCATGGCCCTTAAGATCTCCCATAAAGATCAGTCAGGAGTTCCCCCAAGCACCCAAAGCAGGTAAAGGCACAAAATGAGAGGGGATGGAGAGAAAATCCCAGCAGAGCAGGTTCTTCCCCAGAATCCAGGGAGCTTTGGGGCTCTCTGGGAGGATTTGGAGATAATCAAAGCTTCTGGTGGCAGAGCAGCTTCCCAATAAATTTKCCCCCCAGGATGTCCCTGATGAGGGACAGACCCAGCCAGAGCTCATCTCCCATTCTCTCTGCACTTCCATAGAAAAAGGAAGAGCCCACATTAATGGGAAAGCCACCTGCTTCCTGCCTTTCTGATGGAACTGGCSTGGATAAAGCTGATGGCTCTGTCCCAGCCTGGATAAGGAAATGCTGGAAYKGCAGCAGGGCAGGAGCTGCTTTTTCCCAGAGTTGTATCCCAGACCTGGCACTTTCTGGGTGAGAGCCTGCAGCGCTCAGGGCTCCAKCTGAGGAGCTGCACTGCTCCAGAGCCAACTTTATCCGCTGTTTTCCCGAGCTCCAGGGRTCCGAGCTGCTCCCTAACAACCCAGAGAGGCAACACACACCGAGGAGAGATGTGGGCAGAAGATAACAGGTAATTCCTCCAGCCAGGACAGCTCTATTTTTATCTCYCTCCCAACGTCCCTATCTGGTGAAGAGATTTGGCTTTAACAAGTGTTATTCCASACAATTGCTTGGAATTGCTCCCCAAAACCCCTCGGGCCAGGCAGGAACGGCTCCGTGGCTGCACTCTGAGGAGAGAACAATYGCTGCAGGGCAGAGCTGAGGGGAAATGGGCCCTCAGCGGTTCCCTGGGGAATGTGGCTCCGTTCCACACTCCAATTACCTGAGAGGGGCGTGGAGGGTTCACGGCTCCGGGAACGGGAGAGGGAGGAGGAGCACACGCAGGGAATTGGGAATTGTTGGCTGGGAATGATTTGTGTGCAGCAGCTCCAGACTAAACTGTGACATCACCTGCGCTGCTCCTGGGCCTTGCAGTCAAGAAAAAACCTGGAGGATGTTTTTCCTCCCCGAGCCTTCTCCTTGCCCTCCCACCAGCCGCCTTCCCGGGGAGGATATTTCCATATGAAACAGCTGGAGAACGGGCCAGGAGCTGCAGCGGCCGCGTTTGGGAGAAAATCAGACACCACCCAGCAGAGGCACACGGAGGGAGGATTAAACAGGATTGAAAGATGCAGGAAAACTCGGGGAGAGCTGGAGAATTCGGGGAAAAGCAGCAAGAAACGG
This sequence comes from Alauda arvensis, assembly GCA_902810485.1. NCBI lineage: Eukaryota > Metazoa > Chordata > Aves > Passeriformes > Alaudidae > Alauda > Alauda arvensis. The sequence goes on along the minus strand of CADDXX010000438.1, from coordinate 115,195 downwards.
CGAGGAGACACCTGAGAAGTGACTTTAACTCCCCAAAGGCAAAGGACAGGATCCAGCCCCGTGCCGCTGGAATGAGGCACRCACAGCTTGAGAGGCTCTGCGCATCCCAGGATGCTCCATTTGGGAAGTTCTGGGATGAAGGATGGCAGCCTGAGCACACAGAGCCCCGGGCTGGGATCTGAGGAGCTGCACAGAGGAGATCTGGGCACGAACCCCCCGAAGAAGCAGAAGAAGGGCTCGGTTTGGTGGCTGGGGAAGGAAAATCCCAGCAGGAAAACAAAGCCCGGCTCAGCAGRGAGGGGTGGGTGAAGCCTGGGTGGGTTCTGCTGCTGCCTGATGGATTTTATCCTCCCTTTCCTCGCTTCTGCAGCTGCCCCCAAAACCATTTCCAAATGAAAAGCTGTCCCCGTGACAAAATCAGTCCCTTGGGGGGCACTTTCTGTCCTGGTCTGAGAAACCCAGCAGTGATCCAGCATTTCCAGCTATCCCAGCTTTCCTGGAGCTCCGTGGGGAGGTTTTAGGGAGGTCTGGGAAGGAGCCACTCCTGTGGGAAGTTATTGGGGATGGGACCTGAATTGAAAAGAAACACTGCACGTTTCAGACCTTTTCTTAAAACTTTTTTCTCCTTTYTTGTTCCTGGTAAAACCCAAAAGGGGAAAGAAGGRARGAGAGCAAGAACGAGCAACAAAAAMTGCTGCAGGATGAGGGAATCCCCAACATCSCCCAAATAAATGAATGAGTTCTGCCAGGACCTTCCACTTCTTCCTGACTTCCCCGTTCCTTGCCAACAGGTAGAGACAAATCACTCATTAATGCTAATGAGCCCGCTAATCAGGAGAGCTCTGGGGGAAAGACGGGAGCAGCCGAGCCCCAGGATGGATCAGAGAGCATCAACACCCCTTTGCCAGCTTTTCCCAACCCTGCACACCCCCCGGTTTCCCTTTCTCTGCCTCTCCCACGTGCAGGAAGGACAAGAGAGGGGCAGGAAAATCCATTTTTCTCCCACTCCCGCTGATCATCCTCTGCTCCATCCTCCCGCAGGGGAGGTTTTCCAGCAGCGCTGCCCTTGCATTGCTCTGTTGCAGGGTGACATCAGGAGCAGCGATAGCGTTTGCAGTACTCTGTGAGAGATCTGCTTTCCTGCAAGCTCTGAGCACTGCAGGTAAGGAAGGCACAGCTCTGATCGTTCCTTTGCATTCCTCATTAGCACTGAGAAGGGCAAAGTTTTGAAGCAGATAAGGAGGTGCCAGGTCACCTTGCATTGTCTCTCTGTTGCAGGTATTGGGTGATGTACAAATTGACAAATGGCTCTGATATTCCTGGCTTTATTTCCGATTATCCTGGCTTGGCTGGATCAGAGTCTCTTTCTTAGGTAGATCTCTTTCCCAATCGAAGTCTGATAGAACTCATTCTTCTTTTCTTCTTTTCTTCTTTCCCAGCCCATCCCAACAGCTGGAACACAGCTGAGCACAGCCCTGCCCCAGCTCGGGGGAGCAGAGGAGGGAMGGGAGAAGGTGGCAGGATTCAAAGGGTGCCCTGAGGATGAATTCCCTGCTCTCCGAGGGGATCCTGCCCAGCAGTGCCAGCAGGAGCAGTTAAACACCTTCCAGACAGATCCCCAGCTGCCTGAGCCTGCTCCAAGGAGCCAAAGGCACAACAGACCGAGCAGCTCCGAGTTAATCAGAACTGAAACCTCCCATCAGAAGCGTCCCGAGGCGGCAGAGAAACACGGAACACTTCACAGCTCCCTCCCCTCTCCTGCTTCCGAGCCACCGAGTTCCTTGAAAGGCTCCCGGGTGGGAAAACGCTGCTCTGCATCCCCACACACACGGAGCAGCCCCAGGAGAGGGATTGGACTTCCCCAATTCCTTCATTTCCACCGGGAGCAGCTCAGGACGGGGGGAAAGACGTCGTGGAGATGTCACCCAGGAGCTGCTGTCTCTGCTTGTCCTTCCCACACCAAACCTTCCTGCTTCCCACCAAAAAAATCCTTGGGGTTTCCCCCTGCAGCTCCCACTRGCAGGATCTCACTCCCAGCCCATCCTGGCACTGCATTCCCAGGTTCTGAGTGATCACTTTGGGCGAGGAGGGAGAGATTCTCCCGCGTCCCCATGAGCAGAGATCCCAGTTCCAACCCAATTGCTGCAACAACCCAGCAATTCCTTCAGAATGCCGGTTAAAAATCCTCAGATAACCTCATTCCAGCCCTGCAACAGCACAGCTCTCAAAGACAGAGAGAGAAAAGCAGAAATTCCCAATGCACCTCCAAAAAGTCCCCAAATTTCTCTCACAATGCGCTCGACTTAAAAATAGTTGCTTTACTCGGAGCTGCCAACTTTCAAGGGGGATTGAAAAGAAAAGGTTTCCATGGGGAGAGAAGAATGATGGCACAAATCAAAGTCAGTCCTTCCATCTGATGCCTCTGGAAAAGCTGRAGGCGCAGGAAGCTGCAGGGCAGAGCACAGCAGGGCAGAGCTGGATTTGAAGCAGCTGTTGGGGAGCTCACTTCCACCTCCTTTCATCCAGAAAATTTGGGGTTAGGACCCCGCCTTGCTGGCCTCTGGATTTTATCCAGATCCTCTGTTTAAACCAGTTTTGGGTTCAGCTGGGAGGGTTTGGCAGCAGCACCAAGGGGAGACCCTCCAATAATTCAGGTTTTCCCTCTCWCCAGGGCTGTGAAGGGAATCAGAGGCAATCCCAGCCCCTCCCAGCCTCCTGCAGGGCTGGGAAACCTCTGTGCCCTGAGGAATGATGGATTTCCCATCCCTGGAAGTGTTGGAGCAGCCTGGGATAGGAGGAGGTGTCCCTGCCCATGGCAGGGGATTGGAATGAGAATCCTTTCCAGCCCAACCCATGCCAGGATTCCATGATYTGTCCAACAGCAGGAGAATGGAACCCTGAAGAGTTTTCCAGGTCATTCCATGCCTTTTTTTGCTTTTTCCCTTTACAAGTTGCTGCTGGCGTGTTAACAACCACTGCAGGGGTGAACCATGCCCTGACACTGGGCTGGGAGAATGAGTCAGAAATGATACAAAAAAAAAAAAAGGGAATAGCTCCATCTGGATTCCCTAAAATTTCCCCATCGAGCTCCGAGAAACCTGGGGCAGCTGAAATGCAGGGACTGGACCATTGCTGATTTCTCAGGCCTAAAATGAATGCCAGGAGCCCAAGCCAGCAGCTGCACTCGGGGTGAAGGCACCAGAGAACCCCACATTKCTCCTGCTGACACTGAGCTGGAAGCTGGAATATTCCTGCCTTGTGAGCATCCCAAATTCTCCAAATTCCCCTGGAATGCTGCAACTTCTACCACGGCAAACCCCAGGAGTTGGGCAGAGCCCCCCCAAATTCAGCTCTCCCAGCTGCTGGGGGGTGGCGGAATCCATCCCAGAGGGAAGGAGACGATCCCAGACAAACCCCTTCGAACAGGGCTCATCCCAAAACCTTCCTCCGCCTTCCCCGACGAGGAGCGAGCGCCGATAAGGAAATCCTCGGAGGCCTTTGATGCCGCTAATGGCCATTACATAACTGCTGCTTAATGTCTGTGCTTAGCGAGCGCTTCCCCTGCGGTTCATCCTGAGAGCTGCGCTCCGCACAAAATCACCGAGCGTTTGAGAGGCCGGCTCCGAGAGGGGCTCGCTGCTTTAACCACAGCACCGGGGCCACCCCGGCAGGGCTGGAGCGGCGCGATCCGGGCTCGGGGATGGATTTGGGTCGCTCTGAGCGCGGGGGGTTTTGGGGACCGGGTAAAAGTGTTCGTGCCGGGGATGCAGGAGAGGGTTTGGAGCGCGGGGATGGATGCGGGGTCGCTCCCACGGCAGCCCGATGGATTTTCCGCTCCGCTGGGATGAGCAAACGCCGGCAGAGGCGGAGCAGAGGGCAGGGGAAGGTGGAGGGAGCCCAGGACTGAGCGGTGAGAGGCAGGAGCAGGACCCGAGGGATGCTCCCTGCCTGTCTCGCAGACGATGCGAGTGCAGGCAGATGATTACCCAGGGATGTAATTACAGGCTCCATCTCCTCTCCCCGAGTYAGAGCTGCCCTGAGAGCTGGGCTGGGGCACTTCCTCACCTCGGCGCTGCTGACATCTCAGACAGGAGCCTTTGGGAGGATTTTTTCCAGGCAAATCCCCCTTTTTCCGTGCTGGCTGAGCTCGGTTTCCATCCTGGGGGTGCTCGGGTGTGTCCTCACCCCGGGAAGGGGCACAGCAAACCCAGCTCAGGGGTGCCCCAAAGCCTGGCCTGAGCCAGGAGCCAYCCCAGCTCCAGCAGCACCTCCACAGCCCTCCCTGAACCCAGCAGGGATGAGCCAGAGCCGGGATTTATCCAGGGAGCACCAGGAGCAAACAGCAGCAGCACAGCCCAAGCCAGGACTAAGAGCCCGGGCTGGGTTTAAATGGATCTGCTGGGCCTTGGGCAGGGCTGGGGGGGTCCTAGGTGGGGCTCATCAGGGCAATGAAGGTTTGTTACCACACAGCTGCCCAGCCTGGAAGAACCCAAATGAAATTTTKCCTCTTTAAAATAGGGCCTGGTGATCCTGGAGGTGTTTTAAGGATTCCRTGATTCCAGGTCCTGCCTGTCCCTGATGCCTGTCCCAAACTCTGAGCTGTGTCCAAATGATTTCAATGCTTCTCACGTCCAGTTTCTTATCTTCAAACCCTGACAAGGATTTATCTCTGGSTTTCAGCAGCCCCTGCCAGGGGTTGGGTGTGCTGGGTGACCTGAGCTGTTTGGAGAGCTGGGAATTTGTTCTAAATCCCCCAAGTCCCAGACTCAGGGATCTCAGTCAGAGCTAATCCAACCCACTCCCATCCTCGTCCTTCAGGTGCAGCAGGAAAACACAAAAAAGAGCTGCTCAAACCCTCAGGAAATTGCTGACAAAGGGGATTTGTTTCCAGACTAAAAGTTCCCAGCTGGACCCAGAGCCCTGCTAAACGCTGGGGGTTTTGCAGCAGGGGACAGAAAAATCCCCTGCTGGAAATGGATGAGAAAGGTGGAGAAAAAAAATAAAAAAAAGGAAGAGAAAGGTGGAGAATTGTTCCTTTTGCTGTACTTACATGGCAAAATTCCTGTCCAGGAAGCACCTGTTCCTCAGCAGCCCTGCCCAGAGCTGCACGCCGACAATGCCGAAGATGAAGAAGACGAAGAAGCAGAGCAGGAGGACGTTGCCTAACATAGGCAGAGTGTCCAGCAGCAGCGTGACCAGGATCCTCATACCTGGGGATAGGGGAAATCCACGTCAGGGTGCGCAGAAACCACCATTCCCACCTTGCATCTGCAGCCAGGGCAGGAAAATCGGGGTTTGGTGTTTTCCCCTAAATCCTGAGGCTGAAAAGGGAGGTGGAAATGCCAAAGGCTTGGCAGGAAATGGGAGCAAGCAGCAGCCTCCAGAGAAGGGGTGCAAGGATGGGATTTCTGAGTTGTTTGCAAGGACACACGAAGTGCAGCAGTTTTTTCCTGGAGAAACTTCAGATCTGGAGGAATTGTTAAATATGGATTTGTAAACACTGCAAACTCCTCTCGTGGATCACAGAAATCATTCCCCTAAAAACCACAGGGCCTGGGCTGGGGAGGGAGCTGGGCCTCCACCACAGACAACTCCTTTTGCATGGAGAACTCCTCTCCTGGCTGGAAAGGAGGGAAATTTGGGGGTTTTTTTGAGGGTGGAAAGCTTTTCTTGAGGATGCTTTTCCTCTGAGGACGTTGCTCCCTCCCAGGAAAGCTCTGCTCCCTTTCCCACCCATCCCACACCTCTCCACCAGGATCTCCATGAACCCCRAGTCCCTCCAGCCCCTGGTGCCAGGGAAACGCTGATTTCCATGCCAAATATTCCATCTTGGATGTGCTGACTGGAGGAATCCCAACATTCCCATCTCTCTATCCCAACATTCCCATCTCTCTATCCCAACATTCCCACCTCTCTATCCTAGCATTCCCACCCTTCTATCCCACCATTTCCACCCCTCTATCCCATCATTCCCACCCCTCTATCCCAGCTCTCCCAGGCACTGCTGGCAGGAGCTGGGATCCCCTGGTGCCACTCTCCGTGTGGATTTGCCAGCGGAAATCCCAGGGAGCCAAATCCCGGGAGCCGAGCGGGGCCGGAGCTGCCACGGCCCCGTCAGCGCGGCCCGAGGGCATCCAGAGCCGGGCCAAGAATTCCCGGCTAATTAATAATTAGGGATGAGTAATGAGCTCAGCATCCCGAGCCCTGCAGGTCTCCGTGCCCGGCTGGGCCCTGGCTCCGGCGCAATTCCCGCTGGATCGCGGCCGGAGCRGAGGCGGTGCCAGCCCCRTCCCTGTCCCTGCTGTCCCCTCAGGGCAGGGATGCAGCAAATCCCATCCTCTGGAGCTGCAGGGAAAAGGGGCTGGRAWTCCTGGGGTTTATTCCCAATGTGTCACARAATCATGGACACACCGGGAGTRTCAGAYCCAGCCCCAGCCCCTGSCCAGCCCTGTCGCCCCCTCGCAGCGATCCCACGTTTTCCTGGCAAATCCATCTTTGGAAAAGCACAGGCTCACTCAATCCCCATTGGAAAGATGATGCTGGGATTTTCTCCCGGTTTTTTTCSCCCCTCTCTCACTGATATCCTCCCTCTTTTTTTCCAAAAATGGGTAAAATCTCTCTCTCCCCGTGCCAGACAATTTTTCCCTGCTCAGCTCCTTTTGGTATTTGGGGTTGTTCAGTGGCACCAKCCCAGAGATTGAATCCAGCTGTTTSCAGCCCCTCCGGGCTCTCCTTGGAATGTGGAGTGGGAATGGGAAAAGAGCATCACCCAGGCTGAAACAGGGAGCAGCATTTTCATTCCCTTCCCATGGGATGTCTGCTTTAAACCCCGCAGCAGAAAAATAAAGATTAAAAATTAACAAGTAAAAACAAAATGCAAATGCATATAAAAATAAAAAACAAAATTAAAAATAGAGGTAAATAGAAAAGTAAATAAAGAAAAAAATAGTAGAAGTAAATAGAAAAGTAAATAAAGAAAAAATAAATACAAATATAAAAAATATAAAAATAGATATAAAAACAAAAAAATAAATATAAAAATAGATATAAAAACAAAACAAAAACATTAAAAAAATAAAAATAAAGCAGTGAAACAGATTTGAAAAAAAAACCCACCAAAACCCAAAAAAAGCCCCACCAACAGCCCACTGACCACTGCTGGAAAAAAGAAACCCTGACTCCAGCCCCTGCCAAGAGAATAAATTGCTGGAATTCTATTTTTCCAGTGGTTTGGAAGGAATCATTCCTAATAGAAATGATGTTTTTATTGGCTGGAATTCTTCTTTCTTTCCTTAACAAACTGCATGGAGCTGAAAGGATCTCGTGGGTGAATTTATTGTGCCTGAAAGCCACGAGCTGATGGTGCTGGCTGCATCCCAGGGAAGAGCACAGGAATCCCAGGGATAAATCTCCAGGTTGCTTCTCCCCTTTTCCCTGGAATTAGCACCAGGTTCATCTCTTCTGCTCCAGCTGCCAATTTTATCTCGTGATCAATTTTATCTTTGAAAATCCCATTCCCAAGTCCCAGAGCTGGGAATGGCAGGGGTGGTGCTGCCACTGCTGGGATGGGCTGGAATTCCAAGGAAATCCCTTGGCTGAGCTGTGCCTTCCCTGTGGATGAAAGGCTAAAAACCCAACATCCACCAAAATCCACCCACATCCAGGGGTTTTCCCATCCCTTCTCCACAGATTCTGGAATATTTTGTTCTGAAACAGCAAAATTCCYGATGTTCTGAGTGGATGGGGCTGGATGATCTGCYCTCCAGGGTAATTCCTGGGAATAATTCCTGGGAATCCTGATCCTGGTGCTCAGCTCTCCTTTGGTGGTGCCAGCCCAGCCCAGCTCCTCCTCAGACACCTCCCATCACTGAACCTGCTGGAATTCATCCCACAGAATATCCATTAAAAAATGGGCTGTTTTCTATCACCTGCCCTTTGGAAAAACATGAAAATCCCGTGGGAAGTGCAGTGGAAAAAGCTTGGAAGGCTCGTTTGGTGTCAGAGCTGAGGGACACAAACACGAGYTGGACTCAGAGCAGAATTCCACCTAAAGCTGGAGTTGTTTGGCTCCCTGGAGCTCGGTGTAAATCCCTCAATTCCCCTGGCTGCTGCCCTCAGCCCAGCTCAGTCCCTGCTTGAGATTCCCACTGTTCCATGGGAACAGGGAAGGCTTTTGTGGATTTGAAGGAATTCCAGAGGGAGCCTGATCCTCGTGCCAGCCTGGAGGGCTCCGAGCCCAGCCCGTGCCAGGSTCCCTCTGCTCCAGCCCATCCCCAGAGCCCCAAATTCCAGAGGGAAACTTCCCTGGAGCTCCAAATCCCAGAGGGAAACTTTGTGTTGTGCCTTCCAAAACCCTGGCAACAAAACCTGGCCAGGAAAACAAAGCTCCAGAGGGTTCCACTGCCCCTTTCAGCCTCTCTTYTCCAGGCTTGTTTTTAACCTCACTGTGGAATTCACTGATTTTATTCCCTTGTTTTCCAGAAAAAAAAAATCCTGTGGAATTGGGAGTTCTGGAGAGAAATYTCCAAGGYTCCTGGGTGTAAACATCCATCTGTTCCCTCACATTTTCCTCGGAGGGCCTGGAATCAAACCCCTTCTGCTGTTTGGCTGTCCCTGGATGTGCTGGATCCAGGCAGGATGTGGGGCTGGCTCACTCCAAGTATTCCCAGCAGAACAGGAAATATCCCTTTTTTTCTTTCCTGCCAGGATCCCTGTGATTTCCACACAAYGCTGCTGCATTTTGATGGGAGTGGATTTGGGCTGGAAAAGGGATGGAATTGCTGTGGGATGAGCACCTTGCTCAGCAGCTGGCAGATTCCAGCAGGGAATTATTCCAGCGTGGTGACTCGGGTTTAAAATTGGATTTAGAAGCCAAGCAGCTGAAGCCACTTGAAAATGGATTTAGGAGCCACTTGAACTCCCTGCCGAGGATGATCCCAGTTTTGCTGCACACGGAGCAAACCCTCTGTGGGGTTTTAGCAGCAGGGGAAGCTCCTGAGCTGCTAATCCCAAATATAAAGTCATGGAAAAGCCTTAAATCGCTGAGGAGGGGAAAAAAAAACCCAGCAGGGCAATAAGATCCCTCTTGGAAGTGACCTTTTCCCTTCCTTTGGAGGGACATTGTTTACTTTATAGCTTGAGCAGAGTTGTTTTCCTCAGAAAAGTCACAAAAACCTTGGAGAGCATCTCCAAGGGTGAATTCCCTGCTCCCTCGCCCTTTGCTGACACCAATTATGATAATGACGATCTCTAACTTGCTATTAAAAATTAAATAAATTAATTTCCTCTCATTAGAGACACACATCAGGCAGCCAGGTGCAGGAGTTATTCCCATGGTTTTCCAGCTTTCCCAGACTGAGCTCAGAAATAGAGGTGGGGTGGGCTTATTCCCGTGATTTTCCAGTTTTCCTGGACTGAGCTCAGAAACTGAGGGGGAGGTTTATTCCCATGCTTTTCCCATTTTCCCAGATTGAGCTCAAAAAATCCAGGTTGGGGGGGCTTTATTTCCATGGTTTTCCAGAGTTCCCAGGCTGAGCTCAGAAATCCAGGTCTGTGTGAGGAGTTATTCCCATATTTTTCCCAGACTGAGCTCAGAAATAGAGGCGGGGTGGGTTTATTCCCATGGTTTTCCAGTTTTCCCTGACAGATCTCAAAAATCCAGGTGTGGGTGGGGTTATTCCCATGGTTTTCCCAGACTGAGCTCAGAAATAGAGGCGGGGTGGGTTTATTCCCATGGTTTTCCAGTTTTCCCAGATTGAGCTCTGAAACCCAAGTGTGGGGTTTATTCCCATGATCTCCCAGACTGAGCTCAGCAATCCAGCTGTGTGTGGGTGTCATTCCCAAGGATTCCCAGATTAAACTCAGCAATCCAGCTGTGTGTGTGTCATTCCCGTGGTTCCCCATCCCCCAGGGGTGTCACTCACTCGGGACCCTGTTGATGGCGCGCAGCGGCCGCAGCACACGCACGGTGCGGATGGCAGAGAGGCTCACGTTGTGTCCATCCAGGGAATATTCCATCATCCTGCAGGGAAAACACCACAGGGGTCAGCACAGGGAGGTGCTGAGGCTCRCCTTGGAATGGGGRAGGCRGGAAAAGCTTCAGTCCCTGCMWGCCCAGGGGKGTGAATTCATTCTGTGCCTCCTGTGGATGCARTTCCAGSTGYCTGGAAGTYGGATGGGGTTTGGGGCAATCAGGGSTTGTGGAAGTTATCCCTGCTCATGGAATGGGGTGAGCTTTAAGATCTCTTCCAGCCTTTACTGCTGGCACGGGGAGCACTTTGGAAGGCAAGATTTTCCTTCCAGGATGTGAAGGAGAGTCCAAGGAAGCTGGAGAGGGGAACTGCGATGATGGGACAAGGGGGAGTGGGTTCACACTGAAAGAGAGGGAATTTAGGTGGGATATWGGGAAGGAATTCCTGCCTGTGAGGGTGGGGAGGCCCTGGCACAGRKTSCC
>CADDXX010000438.1:79210-104724 GCA_902810485.1 Alauda arvensis | reverse complement strand
CCYGGAYCCCTGGAAGTGTCCAAGGCCAGGTTGGACAGGGCTTGGATAGTGGGAAGTGTCCCTGCCCATGAGATGATCTTTAAGGTCCCWTCCAACCCAACCCATTCCATGATTCCCTGACTCTCCAGGACAAGGAGCTGCTCCCCAGCTTTTCTTTCCTCCCAGGACCAAACCTGAATACTCAAACCAACAAAAAATGCACAAATCATTTGCTTTCCTTTTGATTCTTAAGAATAAAGAACATTTTCTCCTTGATTCTTCCTCCCCATTCCCCCTAACCATTTTGGATGGATTGGCTCTYGGTAGGTGATTCCCTACCCTGGAAAACAAGAGGCACGAGGCTTTGGGATGTTTTCCACCATCACCAGCTCCCAAACCTTCAGCTGTCAAATCCAAAWMWTATYCTGGGAWYCTACAAGGTCTAAAGGGACTGGATGTACCAGGATGCCAAGTGTGGGGTTCTGTTATCAGCTTCTACCTGTAAATCCCAAATCCCTTGGAAATGTCCCAGGAGAAAGCTGCTGGAGCTGGRGATTTTGGCTGCACTGGCACTCAGTAGGTGATGAAAAACAAGAGGCACGAGGCTTTGGGCTGTTTTCTGCCACCAACAGCTCCCAAACCTTCAGCTGTCAAATCCAAATCACATCCTGGGAGCCTGGAATGCCTCCAGGGACTGGATGCAGCAGGAACCTCTTGATTCCAGCTCTCCTGAACAACATCCCCGCCGCTGGGGAARCGCTTTCAACTCAGCTGCCGGGCAGACGGAGAGGCCACGAGTTCCAGCGGGCTTGAAATGTTCCAGGGAACATTTCTGGGGCGAGGAAAACATGAAAGGACTCTGGGAGCTGGAAGGAACTTCAGACACGAGCTGTGCTGGAGGCAGGAGCTGTGTTTATTTTGTAGTTTCCTCGCTCCCTTTGGAGCTGCTGCTGAGGCAAAGCAGCTCCTCTGTGAGGAGGCAAACAAAGCTCTGCCCATGCCTTGTTTCCCTTCTGATCACAGAGAAACCTCGGAGTGACTTCAGCACTCCCCTCCCCTGGCTGGGAAAAGCAGCTTTGTTATCCCAGGGCTGAGTTCCCTGCTAGGAACAGCTCCAGGTTTAGGAGCACTCACTGGGTTGGAGGGTGGTGGTGGAGAGAGAGGTGAATCCCAACCCTTGGCACGGCTTCTCCACASCCAGGGTACTCCCAGCTCCAGCCTCTCTTCAGAGAGATGGGAAATTGTATCCCAGGAATGGCTGAAATCCACCAAAAACCTTCTGGAGAGAGCCCAGGATCAGCCAGGGAAGGTGGGAATTCATATCCCAGGTGTGGCTCAAATCCACCAAAACCCCTCTGGAGAGAGCCCAGGATCAGCCAGGGAATGGGTTTTTGTTCTTCTCATCTCCAGCCTGAGTAATGCCACACCTGCAGTGGGGTCTCCTGCTGTTTTCATCCTCCTCAAAAGTATTCCAGCCATGGGATGTGGGGGAAAACCTTGGAAAATTCCCAAATGGCCTCACCAGCCCTTTCCCCCTCATTCCAAAGCCAAATTCCCAGAGTCAAAGCTGCCCCTGAGGATGAGCAGAGGGCTCAGCCCTCCTGCCTCCATGGGGTCTCCTGATCCTGGGCTTGGGGGATCCCTGAGAGCTGGGGGTTTCCTGCTCACCCTCAGGAGAGCTCATCCCACATATCCAGTGTGGAAAAACACCAGAATCCTGATCCCGAGTTCTCCCTGCTCTCCCCCTACCACTCCTCCCTTAAACACCGCAGCAGCYTTATAGGGAAACATAATTAAGGAAGAAATAATTAATAATAAGGGTGTTTTTTTTGTTTTTTGTTTTGCTGTCCCTGATGTTCTGGGAACTGCACCCGAGCTCCGAGGAAACTCCGCTCAGGAGAGCTCATGTTTTATTCAGAGCACTAAAACCACTCCTAATTGTATTCCAGACAAATAACACGGCACACAACAAAACCCCATTAGTGCAGGGGAGATGGCACAGCACTAATAGAAAGGGAAAAATGCCCCAACATCTTCCAAGGATGTTTTAATTAACCCCAGGCTGGTCATTAGGAACGCAGGAATTCAGAAGTCAGGCAGTCATTAAAGCATTCCGTCCCCTCCCAGGATGTACTGAGCCAGGTAGGAGAAGCCTGGGCTTTCCAAAGCTGTTTATTTATTGCCAAAAAGGACAAAGCTTTTATTTATTGGGAATTAAAAAGAAAAGTCAGAGCTTTGCCAAGCTTTTACTCCACTGGGTTATTCCCGGTGGGGGTGAGGGAAGTGGTGTCAAAAGCAACRGGATCATCCTTGGAGCTGTTTATTAACACATCCTGCACAGAGCAGCAGCTGGGGCAGATGGAATGAAGTTGTAAAATTAGGATGGAATGAAGCTGTAAACCAGGAGGAGTTTGGAATTTGGGTGARCTCCCTGCCAGCTTTTTCCCACTGAGGTTTCAACCTTCTCCGTGGGGTTTTGGGGTTACATTCTCCTCGTTTGCCCCAGCCCTGCCTCACTGCTGGTGGCACGGGGCAGGAGTGGGGCTCAGCTGCTTTTCATTTGGGACACAACAGCCCTGGGACACTCAGGATCAGCTCAGGATGTGTTAGGATTAAAGGATTGCTCCAAACCCTCCCACAGCTCTGCCTGATATCCACAACCCACCCCCAAACCCAGCGTGGTGGTTTTGGGGTGAGGGTGAAAAACTCAGATTTGGGAGATTCTGGCTCCTGGGGTATTCTGCAAACCAGGACAAGGCTTGGCTTTGGCTCCCTGGGCTTTTCCTGTGGTGAATCCCATTCCCTGGCACAGCTTCCCCAGGGTTACTCCCTGTCTCTGGGATGAAGGGATGGGGSTGACTGACCCTGCCATGACGATGAAGAAGTCCAGGCGGTTCCAGGTGTCTCCAAGGTAACACTTCTGCCCAAAGATGCCCAGGGCCACCATCTTGATGACCATCTCCACGGCAAAGAAGGCGAAAATGAAGTCATCAAACGCCTGGAGGGGCAGGAAAAGCGGATTTCAGTCAGTCCTGCTCTGCCCAGGGGGAGGGAGAGACCTGGGTGCCCCCACCACGGGGACATTCTGTGTCCCCATCACCAAAGTGCCACCCTGCCATGGGGGGACACCTTGACAATCCCAGGCTGCTCCCAGCCCTGTCCAGCCTGGCCTGGGACAATCCCAGGAATCCATGAACTTTGTGGTGCCCAAGGAATCCAGTGGGATATGGCTCTCCCGCCCTTGTTAAGGATAGAGAGAAAGGATCTGGTTGGGACAGATCCAAATCAGCCTTTGGGCCTCACCCCAAGCAGGTCCCACTCAGGCCAGGTTTTTTGGAAAACCCATCCCTGTGGGGAAAGCTTTTCCTGGGGAAAAGGAGCACGGAAAAAGGAGAATTCTGACGCTCCCATCCCCCGGAGCAGCCACCCCACAAATGCATCCCACAGATCCCGGAGCAGCCACCCCACAAATGCACCCCACAGACCCCAGAGCAGCCACCCCACAAACGCATCCCACAGACCCCAGAGCAGCCACCCCACTGCTGGAGCCCACAGATGCCAGGGGTTTTGGCCGTGGGATGCTCACCTCCAGGATGGTGCAGCGCTCCGACTGGCACTCCACGTCCTCGCAGGGCTGGAACATGCCCAGGGTGACGCAGTTGAGCAGGATCACCAGCATGCTCACGTGCTCAAACCAGGTGCCACGGGGTTAAGGACAGCTCAGCTTTGGGAAGGGACACCCCACGACACATCCAAAGCCTCCTCCCACCCAAAGCTCTTCCCGGGAGAGTCCCAGCTCCCAATCCCGGGTTTCAGTAGGGAATCACCCCACAGCAGGAGAGCAGCTCGAGGGCACCAGCAGCAGAACTGTGCCCAGCTCCTCGCTCCAGTCCTGCTCTCCTTGTGTCCTCTGGAGCTGTGGGAATGAGGTTCTCTCATTCCAACCCCATTCCCACATCTCAAGGAGTGACAGATTCCACCCTGAGATCCTGATGGGAATGAGGTTTGTTTTCCAACCCCATTCCCACATCTCAAGAAGGGACAGATTCCACTCTGAGATTCAGATCCTGATGGGAACGAGGTTCTCTCATTCCAACCCCATTCCCAGATCTCAAGGAGTGACAGATTCTACCCTAAGATCCAGATCATGGTGGGAATGAGGTTCTCTCATTCCAACCCCATTCCCGCATCTCAAGGAGTGACAGATTCCACATCCTGCTGGACAAAGACAAAACACAGCCAAGCTGGTGGGGCCAAGGATGGGAATGTTGGGATTCAGGATCCAGAGGGGTGAAAAAGAAGGGAAGGGCTCCCAGCTGGATGCCTCCAGCCTCCACAATTCCCCCATATTCCTTCCAGGACCCGCCAGTGCTCAATTAACCGATAATTAATTGATCTGAGCAGGAAGTGCTGATTTGCATCAGTGCAAAATGGGCCCAAAGTTGCTGTTTGCTGCTGGCAGGACAATTAAAAAYCCCACAAAAAGGTGGAATAATTCCACAAATGAAGCAGGAACGAGAGAACCRTTTCTAGGGAAAATAATTGGAAACATCTGGATGTGAATAAACCTTTGTGCTTCCAAAGCCTCACCTGGGGGAGGCACAGAGAGGCACAGACATTGAATTATTTCTGGGAACAGCAATTCTGCTCTGGGCACCTGCATAAAAAGCCTTCCATGTTTATTCCTTGGGAATATTTTATCCGGGGTTTTATCTGATCAGGRTAAAATTTGTTGCAGCAGATCAGGGCTTCAGTCTCAAACTGGTTTTGCACATTCTTATTTATCCAGATGGGAAAAAAAMCCCAAAAAACAGGCAAAAAACAGTGGGGCCAAATCTTGCAGTTCCCTAAAACCTGATCCCCACCCAGTTCTTGTTTCAGAGGGGCTTTAATTGGAAGTTAAATTTAATTTAATAAAAATATTTAATTAAATAAAATGTAATTCGGAGCTGGGAACGAACAGGGCAGGCTTGGAAACCCAGTTATCCAAAATGGAAATAAAGGTAGGAAGTCTGAGCAATAAATGAAATAAAATCCCAGCCATGGCAGGAGTGAAGCAGGACAAGCAGGACAAGGTGGGATTTTTCCACCGCTGAAATTCCAAAGTTGGTTTAATTTCTCCCTCCCTTCCATGATTTCTCCCTGATKTTTCCCACCTTTAGGAGCAGTTTGGATGCTTTCCCCAGACTGGAAGCCCAGGGATAATCCAACCCCACGGAGCAAACACCCAAATCTGACCCCAAAACCCCAACCCGGGCCAGATCCCATTGCCAGGATTTCCATGGAGTGATGGGATCCATGTGAAATTCCCTATAAACAGGGCTCCTGTGCTATTCCCAAGCCTCCTGTGCCTGCAGTCGCATACATTTCCTTTATTACAGTTGAAGATTTTTTTTTTCCCCTTTCAAGTCCCAAAAATCAGAGCCTGTGGGTTTGGAGCTGCTCAAAGGCTCTGCGGAGCTCCCTGGACTCTTGATCAGGTGCTCTGCTCATCCCATCCCCCCAAAAATTCCCTTTTTTCCATCTTCTAACCGATCTAGAAGTGCTTTTTGTGGCTAAAGCAGCACCAGGAGGAGAAGGAATCACCGTGGAGTGGAAATCAGGTCCTGGATTCCCCCAAACCAGGCAGAGCCACTGCTGTCCCCATCCCTGTGACCCCAGGGCTGGAATTTGGGGGTTTTAGGATGGCAGAGGAGCTGCTGGGATTTTCCAAGAGGAAAATGAAGGATCTGCCAGAGCTTTGTGCTTGGGGATGTTTGGAGGGGAAAGGAAAAGGGGGAAAGGAAAAAGGGGGGGAGAAAGGGAGGAAATGGGGGAAAGAAGGGGAGAAAAGTGGGAAAAGAAGAGGGAAAAGGGAAAAGAAGGGGCAGAAAGGGAAAAAATGAGGGGAAAGGGGGAAAAAGGGGGTAAAAGGGGAAGGAAAGGCAAATTTGCGCTGCCTTTGAAGAAGGGGCTGAAAAGGTGGAGGGAACTCCCCTGTGGGAGGAGTTTTGCTTTGGATGGAGAACGGAACAGGGGAGGGAAGAAGTTCCCGCTCAGGGCTCGAATTCCCAGGGATGTTCCCGTCCTTCCTCAGCCCCTCCTGCCCAAATTCCCCTCCTGCACCTCCAGCTCCTGCCCTCTTTATCTTCCCGTGGGATTGATGCCAGGGAAATCCCTCACTGCAGAGCGGGGTCACTCCCAGAGCGCTGCCCCAATGGGGCCGAGCTCCCTCCCGGCAGGAATCGCAGGGAATTTCAGTTCCTGCCCCTTCCTCACCCCTGGAGCCCCCAAAAACTGGGATTGAACGGCTGATTCCCTGCTTGTCCAGAGCCTCCCAAAGCCAGGGAGGAGCCCCATGGAGATACCCCAAAAAATGCCCTGGGTAGGGGTGGGATTGAATCCCCTGCTCTTGGCAGGGCGGGATCAGGGAGCACATTCCCAGCATCCTTCAGAGCCTGGAGCAGCTCGGAACATCCACCAGGAATGAAAATTCCAGTTCTGGACGGATGGGAAAACCCCCAGAGGAGGGAAAAAAAAAATAAAGTGAGGAAAAGGTGGAAAAAAAGTCCTGGAAGCGGCACAAAGAGCAAGGRTGTGACTGGAGAGGGAATTCCCACGGAATATCCTTGGGGGTGTTCCYGGAGCGCTTTTCCAGCTGTTTTCCAGCCGGGAATCAGGGAAGGGGAGGGGTGGCACAAATYGCTCGTGTGCCGCTGGCAGCGGGATCCTCCCGGCAAATCCCCAAAAAGCGGGAAGCGGCGGTTCCCATGGCAACGGCGGCTCGGGAATGAGGCCAACTTCCCAAAATCCCGGGAAAAGGGAAAGATCCAAAGGGGGATCCGCGCTGGAGGCAGAGAGGAGCGCTAAGGGTTCCTTCAATATTCCTTCGTCCGGCAGAGATTCCAGGGAAAAGATCTCAGAACATCTGGGCCGAGCTCAAATTCCCAGATTTGGGAAGAGGCGGCAGAGATCAGAAAATAAGATTGTTTTCCCATAATCTTATTATTTTTAARCCCCTCCATGGATTTTAACCTGTTATTTTCCTGGTATTTATGGCGATTATGGATCTCCACCATCCCTCTCCCAAATCCTACACATATTCCTGCAAGAAACACAGCAAAAAAAAACCCTGGGATGGCATCACCACTATGACAAATCCATAGATTCCATCCCGTGCCTTGGAATGAAGGGAACAATTCCCAAATTCCCAGGTGCTCCAGTTAAAAGTTCCCCAATCCCAACCCTCATTCCAAGAGGGAGAGAGGCCGGAGCCACGAGCCTGACACCCAGGAGCTGAACAGAAGCAAGATCATGGCAATATTTCCCCATAATCTTATTATTTTTAAGCCACTCAGGGGATTTTGGAGACTTAACCCGTGATTTCAACCCCTGGGATTTGGTGGGATCCTGGTTATTATGGATCAATCCCGAGRCTGAGGAAAATCCCAAAGCCCTAAATCCCAGTTTGGTTCCAAGGAAAGCCCAATGTTTRTGGGAGGAGCTGCCAAGGGAAGYTTCAGAGGGAATAAACACACACAGAGATATCCTGGGAATTCCAGTGGGATTGGGTGGGGAATTTGGGAAGGGGAAGAGAGAAAAAAGGAAAGGGAAAAGGGAAGAGGGAAATGGGAAAAGGGGGGGGAAGAGGGAAGAAAAAAAGGGGGTGGGAAAAAAAGAGGGGTGGAAGAAGAGGGGAAGGGGAAAAAAGGGAAAGGGGAAAAGGGGGATATGGGGGAATGAAATAAAATAAATGAAAAATAATACAAAAGCCATCATAATAGAAAATAGCAACGTACAATAATAAAATGCTAATTCATTCAAATTATGATGACAATTAATAATTCAGATAATAATGATGACGATCAAGTAAATCCCTTTGCTCCCCAGGGATTTCCCCTTTGTTCCCCAGGGATTTCCCCTTTTCTCCCCAGGGATTTCCTCTCAGCTCCAGGGAATGCCCAGGGCACAGCACCCTCTGCCCATCCCCTCCAGGGACAGCTGCTGGCACACACACACAGGGATGGATGGATGGATTTATCCCGTGCCATTCCCAATGATCCTCCCCAGGATTCCCCACCAGAGCGAGGATTTGCAGCTGGAATTGAGGAGAAGGCGCTGCCTGGCCCCGAATTTCGGGAAGGGGCAGAGGCGAGGGGGAGCCTGGCAGCATTCCCAGGGCTGGAGCTGGATCCAAAGCAGCCACACATTCCTGCCACAACATCTGCTGCAGCCACGTGCTGAGCTGGAGGAGACAAATCCCTCCCAAAGCCGGCTCCAGACAGGGAATGGCCTTTTCACCCCGGGAATGACGCTCCCGGCTTCCATGGAGCTCTCAGCTCGGGGAGCAGAGGCAGCTCCAGGCCCTGCCACGCTCCAGGGGCTCTTCTCCCAGCTTTTCCCAGCTTTTCCCTGGCTCTGGGATGTGCAGAGCCTCAGTGGAGCTTTTCCAGCTTTCCCTGAGCCTGGAGCAGAGCCCTGGGTGAATCCTGAGCTGGGCTGGGGATGAGCGTGGCTGAAAGGGGTGACAAGGGACTAAGGATTTGGGATTTGGGAGCTTTCCAGCTTTCTGGTCCCTGCCCGAGCAGCCTGGGCACCCACAGGACACTCGGGGTGTCTGTGCAGYGCCAGGAGTTGGATCCTTGGGGGATCCCTTCCAGCCCAGGAGACTCCAGGAGTTTKAGGAATTTTCCATCCATAACACTCCTGGAACTCCCCATGGTCTGCCCCCTCCATGCTCCTTTTCCAAGRGAGATCCTGGGATATTTTTTTATTGTTTTCATTTTGATTTGAATTCAGCTGGGAAAATTCCAATGCCATTCCCAAAGAGGCGGAATTTTGGGATGGATTTGCAGGAGCAGCAGCATCCATCCCTGCCAAGTCACAGACCCTGCTGAGTGCTTGAACATCCCCTGATAAATCCAGGTGGGATGGAAACCTCGGGTTTTTTCCATTCCAATCTCCCATCCTGGATTAGCTGGTGAATGGAAAGGAGTGGAAGGAATCCCAGGGATCCTGAACCCCAATCCTCAGCCCCCAGAAGCTGCAGCACTGGGCACGGGGTGCCCCCAGTGTGGGGTCCCACAAATCTTCCACCAGAAAAGAGGGCACTGCTGAGGAAAGGAATTTCCAAGGAGCTGCTGGAGCTGAACCACCTGGAATTCCTGCATGGGGGCCGTTCCTGGTTACCAAAAACCCTCTGGAGGTTTGGATTCCTGACAAAATATTTCCCAGGGATTCCCGGGTTCTCCCTCCTTGCCTCGGGCTGGATTTGGGCTGAATCCACCCAGGAGCTGTGACACATCCCTGAGCTGCTGCAGCAGCACAGCCCCAACATAAACACATTCCCACACATCCCAGAGATGTTCTCCGTGGCTGTTCTATCCTGGGAATTGCTGCTGTGGGATCCCAGACAGCCTCCTGATCTTTGATTCTCTGTGTGAGTAATTCCCTGCTCCTCACCCCAAACGCTCTCATCCTCCCCCTGGATTTATTCCCTTTTATCCCAGCTCTGCCAAAGGGAACGAGGCACAGCTCGGATATCCGAGGGAACCACGGATCCCACATCCAGCCTGCCCCCCCAAAACCAGGGAATTGCTGCTGAATCTCCTGCCAGGAGCTGCTCCACAGGGAGGGGATCCAGGGATTCGGGGATCAATCCACTGTGAATCCCTGGATCCCTTGCTGGAGCTGAATCTTTGGTAGGATCCAAGTGGATTGGAAGGATAAATAAATGAATAAATCGATTCCAAGTGGGTGAAGGATAAGCTGATAGAGGGAAGCTGAGGATTGGGATGGTTTTATCCCAGAGCTCCAGAGTTATGGGATATGGAGCATCCAACCAGGATCCTCCAGTGCAGCTGTGCATGGATCACMCCTGGATTTTACTCTGTCACCAGGAGAAATCCATGGACTCCCCATTCCTCTGCTGAAAGTGCTCCACCAGCAGCATTTTGTGTCCCTGGATATCCCCAAATTCCACGGAAAACCCCCCGTCCAGTACCTCTGGGAATGCTCCTCGTGCAGAGCCCTCCTGGAATTCTCTGCCACCCAGCCAGGGACTGGAATCCCAGCTCCAGGTGGGATCGGCAGCTCTGGGATCAGGATGTGGCAGTGGGAAGAGGGAAAAGCCCCTGGGAGTGAATTCTGTGACCCCACAGCAGCCTCTGAGGCTCCCCCAGCCCGGATTGCTCCCTGTGCTCTCTCTCCCTCCAGCCTCCAAGTGGAATATCCCCAAAAACGAACGCAAGCTCCATCCCGAGGCGCAGCTGGCAGGAAGGAAGGGGCGCTGCCTGTCCCTTCAGAGCTGAGGGAAAGGAGCCAATTCCCGGCAGATTTCCAGGCCCCGAGGCTCAGATGTGGAGTTTGGAACCCAGACTCGCAGGTTTGCAGCTGGGAAGCAGCTCCAGGAAAAGGCAGCTGGAAAAGAGGGACGCACATCCCAGCCAGGGCCTGAGCCAGGTGGCTCTGAGCAGGCTGGGAGCCCATCCTGAACGGGGGAATCTGGGATGAAAAATGCTGCTGGAGATGGGATCTCCTCCCTGCTTTCCTACACCACAATTCCCAAAGATCCCTGCCCGTCAGGGGCTGTCATTKATGGAGTTCAGTCACTCCAGGAATCACCCGAGTCCCCAGGGAGGCTCCTTTTCCCCATCTCAAATCCATCATTCCCAGTGATTCCCAGCTCCCTGCCCAGCCCCATCCATTCCCACTCCAGGCTGACACCTGGGATTCTCCAGATCCTCCCTTCCCTCCCCAAAAAAACCTGGAACGGATCCAAGCTCGACTCCAACKCTTATTCCAAGGGAATAAACTCCAGCTCCAAGAGGTTTTGTAAACAAACCGACCAAACAAAAGACTCCCAAAGCTCGGGATTAATGGAAAAGCTCTTGGGCTGCTTTTTCCCCCTCCCTTTTTCTTTTCACACAGCAATAACAGAAAGCTCCTGAACAASTCCCCTGCAGCGTTTGCAGCCCAAACAAGCCGGGCTGCGGTGCCACATGAGGAGCGAGGAGTGGGAGCTGCAAAGAGGTGACAAAATCCCTTTTCCCCACCCTTTTCCCAAGCTCCCCGAGCTCAGATCCCTCCGAAYCGCCAGGATTTCCCCTCAGGAGGCTCCTGTCCCTCGCAGGTGCTGCACAAACGGAGGAACAGAGCAAAGAAATGTGGGGTTGGACCCAGGAGGAATTTGGGAATAGCTTTTCCTTCCTCCTGCTAATTAAAGCCCCCCACTAATTAAGGTCCTGCTCATTAGCAGGGGGCTCAYGGAGGGGCAGTGCCAGGGCTGGGGGTATTTCCTTAGGGGGGGTGATCAGGCTTGGTGTCTGAAATTAGGGAAAACCCCCAAAACATCATTTTATAAACAGTTCTAAAATTCCAG
Organism: Alauda arvensis; assembly: GCA_902810485.1. Classification (NCBI taxonomy): domain Eukaryota; kingdom Metazoa; phylum Chordata; class Aves; order Passeriformes; family Alaudidae; genus Alauda; species Alauda arvensis. The sequence continues at coordinate 93,386 of CADDXX010000438.1, read as the reverse complement.
GGATGTTTGCCCTGGAGAGCAACAGGTCCCAGGCAGGCCTGGCTGAGCCAGGCTTTAAATTAGGCTGGAAATGCTGTGGGTTTGTCCCATCTTGCCGTGTGTTTGCAGCCCGAGGGCGCTGCAGGGAGCAGGGTTTTGGATGTTTCACTGCCGAGATGCAGCCCCCAGTGGTGGCATTCAGGGTTTAGTCCTGGCTCAAGCACGTCTGTAAACCCAACCCAGCAGAGCACTTCGGCCAAGCTTTTCCTGAGGATTTCACCCAGGTTTAGAGCAGGCAGGGCTGGAAATGGGAGGTGGGGATGRAGCAGCAGGAGGGGAGGATGGGATGGAGCAGGAGAGGAATTCCCAGGAAGCAAAGGAGGACAGGAATTGGTGGCCCACCAAAGATGAACCTGAATTTCTCAAGTTCTGCCAGGGTGCTTTTTGTTATCTCCATTTCCTCCTTCCAAAAAACACTGCTGGGGGTGACTTCCAAGAGGGAATCACTCCAAGCTTTCAGCTGGAATCAGGGAATTCTGTGTGCAGGAAGAACAACCCAAATCAGGGGTTTTTTTCCCCTCTCAGTAACGGAGCAAAGCTAAAACAAGGCTTGGAATCAAAGCTGAAGGAATCCCAGGACTCCCAGAGCTCCAGGCTGAGCACAGCCAGCAACAACCACGAGCTCCAATCAGCAATTCCCACCTCAGGCTGAACTTTCTGGAGCTGCCTGTGCCAAGCTCCTWYTCTCAGAYAGAAATCYGAACATAACTCAGGTGTAAATTCAYAACTCAGGTGTAAATTCATTGCCAGGCACAGCCAGGCTGGGAAAAATCCGAGCAGACACCAGGATGGAGCTGCCAGGGCGACCCTTGGGCAGGCTTTGTGCTGCTCCTCTGGGAGAACACGTCTCATGGATTTAATTCCAACATAATACCCCATGTTCCAGTCATGAATAAATCCAGGGAATACCTCATCCTGTTCCTCYGGGTTAATTCCAGGAGGTTTGAACTGCAGGGATCCCAGGCTTGGATTTTTTTTTTTGGATCCAAGGCACGCAGCTTTTCCTCCTGGGAATTCCCCCCTGACCTCACAACCCCGAGAGCTGTGTCTGAGCTGCCCCAGGAGCTCTCCCCAGCCTGGATTCTCCCCAAATCCAGGCCATTTGGAAGTGCAGACCCTGGCACACTCCAGGTTCTTTGGGACTTTTCCRTGCTTGGCTCCTCTGGGATTTTCCRGGAGCTCTGGCTCATCCAACCTGGATAATTCCTGCCCTGCTGAAAACCCTGCAGGCCTGGGGGGCCCAAAACTCATTTARCAGCGTTAATTGCAGCCCTAATGAGCACAGATCCTGCCCTCACCAGGGTTTGAGGTCGCTGCTGTCCCTACAGACTCTGGGCTGGATGTTCCAGACTGGATGTGGATGCAGGAGAAGTCTGGAGATGTGGGATGGAAGGAGACAATCCCTGCCTCTCCCACTGCTCCCAGCATCCAACCCCAAATCCAGCCTGGCCCCAGGAGATTCCCAGGCCCTTATCCATGCCCTGGATGAGGTGGGAACAGCCACAGCCTCCTCCTSTCCTGCTTTGAACAGCAGGACCTGACTTTCCCACGTTTCCTGTTGCAAATTGCAGTTTGGAGAGCAGGAGCTGCACATCCCCTGCACATCTGTACATCTCGGGGGGGTCAGTCCCCAGCCTGGCTGTGTCCAGCTCAGAGAATTCCAGGATGGTTTGGGTTGGGAAAGCTCATCCAGTGCCACCCCCTGCCMTGGGCAGGGACAACTTCTGCCATTCCGGGGTTTCTCCAAGCCCATCCAGGCCTTGGATTGATCTGCCCACTCCTCCTTCAGATTTATCCCTAGGATCCAGAGCCCCATTTCCCACCAGGAATCCAGCAGAAAACGCCCAGGCCTCAAGCAAAACCCAAACCCTACAAAAACAGCACCACCACCACCAGGAAAACCAGAATTCTTCCCCAGAAATTCCAGCTGCCAGCAGCAGAAACCCCTCAGCCACCTCACGGGAATTTGTCACTGCTTTTTCCAGCTGTGATTTAGATCCCCAAATCCCCTTTTTTTCCCACCCAGGACGTGTGGACTGGGTGGGAAAAAAAGGAGCTGTGACACCAAGCTTGGCATGACTGAATCCCTGTATCCCTCCATCCCTGCCRTGACCTGACTCTTCCCAGCTGGAATTTTCCTGATTGTCCCTCTCTGACTGTGCCAAACAACTTCCCCAGCGAGGAAAATATTTTGCCGTCTCCAGACTGAGTCAAAAGAACCCTCAATTCCCTTCTCAATTAGCTGAGGGCTGGAATGTGCAGTTAATTGGGCCTTTCTTGCCTCAGATGATCTCTGGGAAGCGCAGGCAGGGTGGGATGATGGGGCAGCTCATCCCAGAGGGGCTGCACAGAGAAGGGAAAARGGRWTTKGGGGGGAAAATGGGAAAGGRAAGGCAAAGGCTGGAAGTTCATTGGATGCTCCAGCTCTAAAGCACGGGGAGGAATTGATTGGATTTGAAGGGAAACAAAAAATCAGGAAGGAAAAAACATTTCCAGGGGGGCTGCACAGGGAAGGGAAGAGGGATCTGGGGGTAGAAATGGGAAAGAAAAATTCCAGCAAAGGCTGGGAATTCCTTGGATGTTCCAGCTCTAAGACATGTGGAGGAATCAACTGGATTTGAAGGAAAAAAAACAAAACAAGAAGAAAAAAAGTTTCTGGGGGCCTGCACAGAGAAGGGAAAAAGAGATTTGGAGGGGAAAAATGGGAAAGAAAAATGTGGCAAAGGCTGGAATTTCATTGGATGCTCCAGCTCTAAAGCACATGGAAGAATAATTTAACTTGGAAGGAAAAAACAAAAACAAAAACCCCAAAAAAACCAACAGGAAGAAAAAAMCATTTCCTCGTGGATTAGAACCCGTTAATCACAACGGACCTAAATTTGGGAATGAGCCTTTTGTTTCCCAAGGAACCCTCGGACAATGCTGGCAGGGCCAGTCTGCAGTGGCCCCCGTGGGGTCACCGCGTGTCCCCTGGGTGCCAGCTCGGGAGGTGTCACCCCCGCTGCCCCCGGGSGCTGGCTCCTCCTGCCCGGCCCGTCAGCTCCTCTTCTCCCTCGGGCTGATGGATAATGGGAATCAAAATCAGGAGGAAAAGCAGCCTGGCAGTCAATTCCAGCCTGTGATGAACCAGCCCCGAGCAGCTCCCGTGAAACAAATCCTGAACAAATCCCTGCCTCCGGAGCGCGGCATGGAAACAGGGAAACAAAGGAGCTGCTGATTGATTTCCCTGATTTCCTACAGGATCACAGCTGGATCGTTAACGAGCACAGCTGGATTGGGGGGGAAGCCCGGATTTTGGGATGGGAGTGGGGATCCTCTCAGAGGAGGGGTTGGGTGCCCAGAGAAGGAGCTGCTCCGAGGGTCATCCAAAGGGGCAGGAAATGGGACAACACCTCGGGATGAACCCAAAAGGAGGGATTTTGGCATTGGATTTGAATTGGGCTTGGTGGCTGTGCTTTGCTGGAATGGKATTTTATGGGATATTGGGAGGAATTTGGCTGGAGAAGCTGTGGCTGCTCCTGGATCCCTGGAATGTCCGAGGSCAGGCTGGAGCAGCCTGGGATGGTGGGAGCTGTCCCTSCCAACCCAAACCATTCCAGGATTCTCTGAAGGTCTCGAGATGCCCTGATAATAAATCAGACAAAAGCCCAGACTCCAAAACCCTCCCTGCACTGGATTTTTGGGATTTCTCTAATCCAGCTGAGGCTCGAGTGGGAATTCCTGCTCCCCTGTTTCCAGCCATGCTCCTGCCTGGATGAGGGTGACAAATGTTCCCATTTGGGGTTTGATCCCACCCCTGGCATCAGCACAGCTAAAACATTCCCAACTCCCCGAGGCAGAGAGCTGGGAAGGAATTCCTGTGGGAATGCTGAGAGAGGAGCATCCCTCTCCTCCCCAGCAATCCTAAATCCCTGTTATCCCTCCAAATCTCCATTATCCCRTGCCAATTCCTGTTCCAGCTCCATCCAAGCCTCAGACCAAGGGGGGAATGGGGATTTGATGGAATTGTGTTGGTGGCAGAGCAGGGACAGCAAGGGCAGATATGGATCCACTCCCATCTCCTGCCTGGCAGCACCCCCAGATCTCCCTTTTCCATCTTTTCCTGAGGATGGTTTGCTCAGGGGAGATTCCAATCAAACCTAAACACGGCCTGTGCTTCCAGAAATCCTGGAGAGGGAAGGACAGCAGGAGGACAAACTGCTCCCGTTCTGGATGGGGGCCCTGGAGATCACCTTGGCCCCTTCTCCCCATCGGGATGGAGCTGCTTTCAACCAAAACCTGGGAAGGAGRTGCTGGGAGGGAGTGGCTGCACCATGGAAAGGGAATTTTGGCTCAGAGCWTTTCCCCAGGGATTTGTTGCCCTGAAACCTCCAAAAGCAGCTCAAGATCTCAGCAAACCTCAAGCCCAGCTTTGCCTTTAGGACGAGCCTAAATCAGCAAAGGAGAGAATTCTAAACACGGGGCCMAAAGCTGAGCTTTGCCCCCTGAGGCTGGGAGCCCTCCACAGCTCCCATGGATTCTTTGGGAATATTAATATTAACATTAATAATTAACCAAGCCCCAGTGCCTTATCTCTGCTCATCCCCTGCAGTGYCACGTCCCCGTCTGGCAGAGCTGAGAGGAGCTGGCAGTGACAGAAAACGGGGACATTTGGGGACAATGCTGGAATAGATGAAAGCATCCCGCTCCTTCCTTTCTCCGGCTCCTGATTTATTCTGCTCTCCCATTTCATCCTGCTCTCCCATTTATTCTGTTTTCTCCTCTCCTCGCAGCTGTTTTGCCACGACAAAGTTGCATCTTCCCCAAAAACACAGGAACAYGAGGCCTCTTTGAATCAGGGCTGAACAGCTCTTTGAAGGATTAAAAAGAAAGGGAAAAAAATCAAGGAAAAATCCAAGTTTTTTCTTTTCCCTCACATTAAATCTCAGATGGAGGCCAGGGTAGAGAGGGAATATTTTGGTATTGGGGAAGTTGTGGCTGCTGGGGGGTGGCCAGGGAAGAGCTGAAGAAATTATTTGTAAGAGTAAAGCCAGGCTTAAACTAAATCCCCCCAAGGTAAATCAGGTAGGTCAGGATTCTGCTGAATCTGCCTGGGGGAAATGAGGAATTCAGAGCCTGTTCTCCCCCTTTCCAGGCTCCAGAAAAAACATGGAGCACACCCTGGAGCAAAAAAAGTCCATCCCTGAAGTCCCTGGCTTCGATTTTGGGAGCTGGTGGCAGCTGTGGCAACACTGAGACACATTTGGATGGGAATTGTGTCTCCCTTCCCAAACGGCCTGGGAGCTTTGGGAATGCAGACTCCTGATCCCAATCCCAATCCTTGGATATGCTCCCTCCTCATTCAATCCCCTTTTTTTTTTTTTTTTTGGATATGCCCTCTCCTCATTCAATCCCCCTTTGGGAATGTCTCAGAGCAACGTGAATTTATGGGGCAGACACAAACCCCATCCCAGGATTTCCTCTCACCACTCGGGAATTCTGCCTTGTCTGGGAATGGTGACTTGTTGGGAGCTCTGTTACRAGGAGCAGCAATGAAATACCCCGTTTTCCCCAAGGATTTCCTTTCCCTGCTGTATTCCCAGGATTCTGGCACATCCCTGTGGCTCAGCACCTYGGAGCTGCCAGTGGCTTTATCCCACTCTGGAAAGCTCCTTTCCCGGATTATCCGCTGGTGAAGCACAAAGGAGTTGGGACATAATGAGGTTGAGTGATTGGCACAAGAACACACAGGAAATTAATTATTCCCTGGATCTGCAGTTTTCCAGAGGGGAGCCCTGCAGGAGGGAGATGGAGGGAAGTGGTTCCAGAGGGAGGGATGCAATTCCAGAGGGATGTGATTCCAGGGGGTTGCAATTCCAAGGATTTGGCATTTGGTGATGGGACAAATCCATGGCCATGACAATCCAGGTGAGCCCGCTCCACCTTCCATCACATCCAGCACAAAGAGCTCCAAGCAAGGAGATCCTGGGATGTGGAGAGCAGCACAGGCAGGGAATACGGATGCCTTTGGATCTGAGGGGAAAAGGCTCTGCTTTTCCAGCCTGGAATTGCAGAGCTCCTGGAGCCCAGGGAGAAGAGGGGCCTGACCTCAGCACTGCCCAGCCCAGCACCGAGTTCCTCCCTCCGTGGCCCGGCAGCCTCGCTGCTGGGAGAAATCCAATATTCTCTGGGAAGCGGAATTGCCGGGTGTCGTCACAGCCTGCCCTGCTTTAATCACGTTAAAAGCCACGGAGACRGAATTATTTGGGATTAGGGATGAATAAGGCTTTTAAAGCCTGACTCCAACCCTCCCGATCTGCTTACCAAAAAAAAAAAAAAAAAAGGCTTCCAATCAGGAGAAGTCCAATTGCTGCTCCCAAATGCACTTTAAAGCAACCCAGCTTCCAAATGCAGAGCTGTTTGGAACATGGGAATGCTGGAGCAGGAGAGGACTCTTCCCAATCCAGAGCATTCCTAATCCCAGGACACMGAGCAGGTCATTTAGGTCAAGGCTTAAGACATTAAAGCATTGCCCCAAAGCTTGGGATTTAACGAGCTTTGGGACTTAGTGAGCGAGGGATAAGCAGCAGAAGTTTAAATACTTCCAGGGATATTCCTCTTCCAGGGAAARCTACACCCTGGGAATGGGTAAAATGGAACCCTTCATGCCTTGGGGATGTTCCCTGGGAAAGGGGAACTTGAGGATGGTGGGGGGATTTGGGAGGGCAATGTCCACACCTGCAGCTCCAAAATCATCTCCCCTCAGCTCTCCTCTTTTCCTGGAATTCCAGTTAATGAGGAATTCATCACATGCAGAGCTGCCAGGTTGGCTTTTCCTGGTTATCCAAACGACCGAAACACTGGGAGCAGCCCCTTCCCTGAATCCAGGGAGASCCAGAAGAGAAAAAGAAGAGAGGAAAAAACCCATGCTCGTGTGTGGGCTGTTCATTCAGATCCCGGAAAAATATCAGGGGGTTAAAGGAAAAATGTCATCGCTCCAAAGGGGCTCCTGGGGAGGAGCGTGGGAGGGAAATGCTGCTCCTTCCATCTGCTCTGAGCACGGAGCTGCAGCCGCTCCTGCTGCACATCCCGGCGCATCCCAGCCCTGCCTGGAGCTGCTCCGGGAAGTTTCTTTGGGAGCTGCCATTCCAAGGGGGGTTTCCTGCCACGAGCACCAGGGAATGCTGAATTCCTGAAACCTGGGAAGAGCTGTCCCCGCTGAGGGTGAGACAAGGGATGTCCATGTGGAGAATTCCCACCAAAAACTCTGGTTTGGGTTGGGAAGCACTGAAAGCCCATCCAGTTCCAACCCCAACACCTTCCACTGTCCAAGGGTGCTCCAAGCTCATCCAGCCTGGAGCTGGACACTTCCAGGGACCAGGGGCAGCCACAGCTTCTCTGGGGATCCGTGCCAGGGCCTCGCCATCCTCCCAGCCAGGAATTCTTTCCCAATATCCAATCCAAATCTTCCCTCTCTGAGCTTAAAATGATCCCCCTTTGTCCTACAAGGAATGCAGCTCCTGCCTCTCACAGGGAATTTCACACTTTGGATCCAACACTTCCCCACCTCACGTGGACATCGCTCCGACAGGATCAGCTGCTCCAAATCCATCCCCTCTCCCATGGGGAGATGGATGGAGAAACAAAGGGTGAAAACCCCAAAGCCTGGAGCTCACCCCTCAGAGATGTCCTCCACAAGCTCCCCAGAGTTTCCTGTTCCAAGATCCCAGATTTCACACCAAAGGAAGGAGGAACCCATTGGAGAGCCCCGAGCTGTGGCTCTGTCCCTGTCACCATCCCGGGAATGCTGCTCTCCATGGGATCCTCGGAGTTTTCCCCCTTGTGCTGCCTGCTGGAGCTGCCCCAGCCAACACCAGCYTTTCCCAAACTCCCCCCACGGCTGGCACAGGCTCAGCCATTCCAGTGACATTTACTCCCACCAGGATTTGGAGATCAGCTCGACATTTGGGATGATTCCTGCCGAAAACATTCCGGAGCCTGCTCGCTCCCGCTCAGCAGAGCTCCTCAGCACGTGCACAGCGCTTTAGGCTGAGCCCAGGACAGGCTCAGTTTATCTGAGCCCCAGCCTGGCTGCTGCTTAGGGACGATCAGTTACCACACAGCAAAGCTTTGCTTCCCAGGATCCCGGAATGGGTTGGGTTGGAAGGGACCCTAAAGCCCATCCAGTGCCACCAGGAGCAGCAGGGGAATCTGGTGGGATGTCAGGGAAGGAGGGAGGGGAGGYTGTGCTGCTGCTGGACACCGGGATGGATTCAAGGCCATGGAGCAACCTGGGATAGTGGGAAGTGTCCCTGCCCATGGCATGAGATGATCCTTAAGGTCCCTCCCAACCCAAACCATTCCCTGATCCCACACTGCCACAGCACACGCATCCCAAATTCCCATCCCAGGGATCTGGGAAGCTCCTGACATGATTAAAATGACCAAACAGGAGGTTTCTATCCACAGATTCCGAGACTGCAGGGAAGGGAAACAGCACCAAAACAGCAAAATCTGGATTTGCAGGAAGCAAAACCCAAAGGAAACTCCCTGGGGGAAAATCCAGGTTCGGGTGGCTTCCAGCTGGGAGCCAAATCCCACGGTGGGAACAAGACTCTAGGTGCTCCTTCAGATCCCTTCCAACCCAACCCAGTCCATGATTCAGCTTCCTGCTGTGTTATCCCAGGATTTGGGATGCCCTGGGGGCAGTGGGCACAGGAGTGGGGTGGATGCATCAAAGTCGGAGCCATGGATCAGTCACCAACAACTTCCCAATGATTCCCAGCAGGAAAGCACAGGGATTCCCAATGATTCCCAGTAGGAAAGCACAGGGATTCCAATGATTCCCAGTAGGAAAGCACAGGGATTTCCAATGATTCCCAAGACTAAAGGACAGGGATTCCCAGTAAAATCCCGACTATTGGAGTGGGACACGACGCACACAACACCAGCCCCTGCCCCGGCCCCTCTGCGAGTTCCTTTCAGCTGCTGCTGCTGCTGCAGAAAAGGACCAAAATCCCAAATAAAGCTGTTTTATGCCCAACTTGCTGCCAAACCCCCGTTATTGGAATCCTCTGCTYTCCCCTCCCTCTGCGCCCGCCTGTTCCAGCCGAGTGAACAAAGGAAAATCCAAATAAAATCCAACGAGCCTGAGACAGAAATGGGCCCTTTCAGACAAACCCAGCTCGGTGGTTGGAGGGCCCAGATACAGGCATGGCCTAGATTCCTTCCCCAGCTCCCTTTTTTCCACTCTGGATTGAGAAAGGGAAGAGAAACCCTCCTGTAAAACACCTTCCCTGGGAGCAGACGGACAAATTAATAAATGGAGGAGGAGAAGGAAGAGCAGAGCAGGCAGGGAGCTGCAGCCAGCCCGGGCTGCCACGGGCTGAACACAAAGTTCATTTGTTCCCCCCTTTTTTTTTTTTTTTTTTTTTTTTTTTTTTTTTTTTTTTTTTTGTTTTTTCCCCGCTGCCTCAGTCATTCCTGGGGATGGGAATGCTGGGGGTAACCCCGGGTTCAGCCTCAGCAGCAGCCGGGGGAATCCAAGCTCATCCTTGGCAGCCGGGGCCGGGCTTCGCTTACAGGGTAAATCCCAAGGGTTCCCCCCTGCGAATTCCCCGATCGTGCTGGACACCCGATCCCTGGGACGTGTCAGAGCTAAAAATACAGCCCTGGCCGTGAAAGAAAAGCCCCAACAAAAGGGGGAGAAGCCTTTGGGAWGGGGCCGGCCGGGAGTTGGGTGTCTCTCCCGCAGCCCGGCGCTCGCAGCTCCCGCCGTTGCCAAGGGAACGCWGCCGAGGCGCTTCCCGAGGATTGGAAAGGGCAGCCCGGGGATGTGGGCGAGCCTCTGCGGGGCCYGGCGAGGCCGTGGGCGGGAGCTGCACCTGAGCATCCTCGGGGTGATCCCGGAGCGAGGCACGCTCCGATCATCCCAAACACTGCCGCGGGATGAGCCCCGGCATCCTTGGAGTCTCCCTCTTGATTCTCCTCTGTGGTTCAGTGGAACGCGGGGCCGCCCTGCTCCATGAAATGTTTAAATTTCTCCCGTGTTACTGTGATTAACCTGCTCACCACCTCGGCATGGTGAGGAATGAGCTGCCTGCAGAGGGATTTTCCTTGGAATATTGGGCTTGGAGAATGAAAAGGGCCCAGGGGAGGCTTTGCTTGAACCTCGCCGAGCTCTGGAAATTCGGGATAGCGATTCCAGGGCTTCTTCATGGAGCAGCTTCTGCAGGCAAATGAACCAACAGGGGAATGAGGGGGTCTGGCCTGCTCAGGCTTCTCCTCCTCTGTGCCATGGATTTATCCCAGAGGATGAGGAGCTGGAAGGGTTTGGAAAACCTCAGACTTCCCTCTGGGAAATCCAGCTCTTGGTCAGGAAAAGCCAAACCTGGGCTGTGGGAGCTGCAGGATTTGTTAAGCAGCAAGGAGCGCACAGCCGGGATGCCCTCAGGCACAGAAAACCAGGAAATCCCATCAAAACAAATCCACAGGATTTCAAACAAATCCCGGGAGATGAAAGAGAGGGAGGGGAGGKAGGGAAGCAGGTGATCCATCAGCCTCGGGAAAACCCAGCAGGAAAACCAACACTGCCCAGGGAGCGCAGGGATTTGTCAGGACTGGAGCCTGAGGAGATCAGCCGTGTTTTCCAGGCCTTTCCCTGATTCCCAAAAGGCTCGTTTGGAAAGGCCTGGCAGTGACCCCCCCCCGGCAGGAGGAACACCGGGAGCAGGGATCATAAAGAGCCACCTGGAGCCCTTGGACACGCCCGGCACGCGGCTCTGCCGAGCCACAGCTGTTCCCAGGGCTCGGGAGCAGCTTATCCCTGCCATAAAATATGGGGCGAAAAAACCCTGGGAGTCATCTCTGTGCTGCCTTCTCATCCCTGCCGCTCCAGGGAACAGCTGAGAAACAGCTGAGTAATTGCCGGGATGGAGGATGGGAGCCACGGAGCGGGGAAGCCCTGGAAGATGAGCTGGGAGTGGGAATCTGGCTCGTGGGGGATGGATCCTGCTCCTGGAGGGGGGATCCTGCTCCTGGAGGATGGATCCTCTTCTTGGAGAGGGGATCCTGCTCCTGGAGGGAGGATCCTGCTCCTGGAGGGGGGATCATGCTCCTGGAGGATGGATCCTGCTCCTGGAGAGGGGATCCTGCTCCTGGAAGATGGAGTCTGCGCCTGGAGGGGCTCCCAAAAAGCAGGACCTGAAAATCAGTTGTGGTTTGGATCATGCCCAGCTCCAGCTTTGAACTCAGATATTTATCTCATCTGGCAGGGAAACCTTCCACAGGTTATGCCAAGCCCTATCCTGATCCCAAAAAATAATTCCATGGGGGTTCAGGGCCAGAATTCCAAGTGGGAATACAAAAACTGGGGAAAACACAATGGGATCCAAAGAAAAGCTGGGGCTGCAGGGAGAGGACAGGAGCAGCAGGAATGGCCAGAATTCCAAGTGGGAATCCAAGCCCTGCTTAGAAATTCGGAGTGGAAAGGAGGCAGATCTGCAGCCCAAGCCACCCGAGGCCAGCGTGGCCCTCCAGGAGCTGCTGCGTTGTTTAAACTCCCTGTGACATTTACTCGCTCTAATGTCAGCTCTCCAAATCCAAACATTCCAGCAGAATTGTTTCCCAACCTTTCCTCTGGCTGCCCTGATTAAGGTTAACTGGTCCCTGTGCTCCAGCCCAGCCCCACGTGAGCCCGGTGGAACGAGGCTGGAATTCCAAGGGAAGCRGCTCCTGGCACTTCAGGTGCAGAGAGTGACCCTTTCCTCCTAGGAGAGCTGGATTTGGGGCACACAAAAACTGGGAAAAATGGCCTGGATGGGTGTGACAGGTAGGAGAGTCTAAGGTGGGAACTTTGGGAACGCTGGAGGGAAGATGGGATGAGGGAAGAAGCTGCCCTGCACAGTCTGGGAACACAGGGAACATGAAGGTGAACGGATCCCTCTGCTCCAGAGCTGTGTGGRATGAGGCAGGAATTCCAAGGGAAGCAGCTCCTGGCACTTCAGGTGAAGGTCCAACCTCCAAATCAGCTGGATTTGGGGCAGGCAAAGAGCTGGGAAGGAGTTTGGAATGGGACAGGTGGGGGAGAGCCTGAGCTGGGAACTTTGGGAAGGCTGGAAGGAGGGAAGGATGAGGGAAGAGCTGCTCCGGGAGCACAGGGAACAGATGGCCTTTGCATGGATAACGCTTTATCATCAGGGTTATTTAAAGGAACTGCCCAAATGCCGCTCCCGAGCCTTGGAAAATCGTGTTTTCCAGGAATAGCCATGGATAAAAGGGATGGGAGCCCCTGTCAAAGAGATCTCACCAGCTCTGGTGAGATAGCCCAGGAATATTCCCAACTCATGGCTCTGGAACTGGGAGGGCTGGTGGAAAGAGACTTTACCAGGGTTGGGACAGGAGGGAGTAAATGGATTTAAATTGGATTTGAGGAAGGGAATATTTCCTGGGAGGGTGGGGAGGGGCTGGGATGGAATTCCCAGAGAAGCTGTGGCTGCCCCTGGATCCCTGGAAGTGTCCATGGACAGGGCTTGGAGCAGCCTGGGATAGTGGGAGGTGTCCCTGCCCATGGAATGGGAGTGGATGAGCTTCAAGGTCCCTTCCTGCCCAAAGCATTCTGTGATTCCATAACATCCCATGATTTAAGGAACCCCCAAATCCTCTGGGACTTCGTGGAAGTGTCCAAAGAGAAACACTGGGAGCAAGCCAGACTCATCCCAGCATTCCCAGAGTAAGGAAAACCCCAATCCACAAGGATGGAACAGCACCCTTGGACACTTCCAGGGATCCAGGGGCAGCCACAGCTTCTCTGGGAATGTGTGCCAGGGAGGAATTCCTTCCCAAAACCCCATAAATCCACCCTGCCTTCCCCACTGCTGGTTCATCATCCCTCCATCTCTCCTGCTTTTGGAAAACCAGGAATTTTGGGAATGGATTCAGAGGCAGCGGAGATTTGTCCCTGTGGATTGCCAAAGGCAGCTTTGGATCCCAGCTTGGATTGGGAATTCTGCCCTCCACCCCAGCCTGGTCAATTACTGCACCCTTCTAATTACACCTCAGAGGTTATCCCTCATCTCAGTGTAATTTGCAGCACATTAATTAATGACTTAATTAATCAATTAYCGAGCCAGGCTGACCAGCACTAATGGTCATTCTCAGCCACCTCCCCAAGCCCCTGCTCAGGAAKATTCCAAGAAAAGTGAATTTTTCCATTAAAATCCACTCCATGGAGGAAAAAGGGATAAACCCAACCTGGGTGTGCCTTGGGAAGAGTTCAAGTGGGAAAAGGCTTTCCCAACCTTGGGATCAGCCCATGGARTGGCACATCCAGGGTGTTGCTCCTGCTGCTGGCAAAGCAGCTCTGACAGCCCAGGAAAATCCAAAAATGGGGGGAAAAATGGGGAAAATCCATGTGGAGRCCAAAGGGGTGGGAATGGCTGGGATTTTGTGGGATCCAAAGGCCCCTGTGGATCCTGGCTGGAGGCTCCGTTGGGAATTTCTGCTGTTTGGGAAGGGATTGTGATGAGTCACCCTCCAGCCAAAGTTCCTGCCGGGAGGAAAGGGGGGGCCCAGCAGGGAGATTTCCAAACATGGCAATGTTTATTTGGAATTCGGGCTGAAGGAGAGATTCTGTGAGATCCAGGGGGGAGATTGGCTGGGGATGAAACCTGCTGGCTACTGGATATCGCCAGAAATCCAGGGAGAAAAAAAAAACTGGGATTGCTGCAAAGCCCAGAGCACATGGGGATAGAAATACCTCCAGCAGTGCTTTCCCTCTCCATAAAATCCYGGAATTTTTGAGGTTGGAAAAGCYCTCCAGGATTGTTGATYCCACCTTGTCAGCCCAGAGCACCGAGTGCCACATCCAGGTATTCYTTGGATACCTCCAGAGGTGGAAAATGCTCAAGAAGGAGCCAGCAGGAGTGGGAATTTCCCAGCTTGGYCCTTTCCAAGGGGATTCCATGTTTAGCCAGGCCAGATGTTGGGARTCACCTCCACAGCTGGGCCTGAGCYTCTCCCAGGATTCCTGATCYGAGTTCCCATCRTTCTCATCCCACCTCGAGGCTCCCGAGCCAAGCTCAGCAGCAAATCCTGGCTCCAAGGCATGGAAAAAACACAGGTGGGATGAGGGGAGCAGGGAGCAAACTGCAACAGCAGC
>CADDXX010000438.1:52399-71180 GCA_902810485.1 Alauda arvensis | reverse complement strand
CCAACAAATTAAATGGAAAAATCCAACAATGGATAATTAGCAGATGGAAAAGCAAAGCTGCAATTTAGGTGTCTCCAAAGGGAAATCCCAACAAGTGGCTCCGTGGATTTATTTTCCCTTTTCCCTTTGATCTCGCTGGCTGGGAGGAGAATTCCTCCAAAAGTGGAGCAGGAAAAACCCGGAGCGGAGCCGTTCGGAGCCTCCCCCTGTCCTGACCCCTCTCCCCGCCCCCGGGACTCATTAAACAGGGAGAATCCCGCGGGATCCAAAGGTTCTGGCACTGAACACACGGAGATGTTTTCCAGAGCAAACGCTGGGCCATAAATAATGGATCAGGAGCGGGGCTGGAATGAATGGATTTATCCCCTCCGGAGCTCTGCAGCCAGAGGAGGCTGGGATTTCAGTGGATTCCAAGCAGATTTTTTAGGAATAACCTTATTTTCGAGGCTTTTCTTTTTCAGGCTGATTTCTGGGGTGTCTACTGCCAAAAATTCCACGTCATCCTATTCCCCCCAAAATTCCAACATCTGCAGGGCTCTGGGATTTGTGGGACGATTGTGGAACGTGGGAACAGCCCCCCAAATCCAACTCCAAAATGATCTCCCTGGAAATCACTGCTGCACCATTCCTGGATGTATTCCAGAGCTTTTCCCATTTTTCCATTGGGAATCCTGTCCCTGGATTTTCAACATGGCCACCGCTCATCCCAGGATGCCAAACCCTTGGGACATTGAGCCAGGGCTTTCCTTGGAATGACCAAATCCAGGGATTTCTGGGMTTTGGCCTGGTCCAGGCTGCACTGGAGGCCTTGGATCTTTGTCAGGATTTTGCCAGGGCTCCTTTTCCCAATGTCCAATCCATTCCTATGGAATGTGGATGGACATGCCACCAACTCTTCCCTTTGAGGTGACATCCAGCCCTGTGTCCATGACTTCCTCTGGAATTATTTCCTTCTTAATGAACCAAAATCCCATCCTGACCTGAAATCCTGATTATTTCAGTGGGAGGAGAAAGGATGGGAGACAGGGAAGTGGTTTTCCTGGAAAATCCCAGATCCGACAGACTTTGAGCCACCCTCATTCTGCCACTGGAATTTTGTTGAGTAGAAGCTCATGGCTCCCATGGATCCTGTGGAGCTCAGGGATCCCACAGATCCTATGGAGCTCATGGATCCCATGGAACTCACAGATCCAGTGGATCCCACGGAGCTCACGCTGCGTCCCATGTCACAAATCCAACTTGGATTCAAGAACATTCCCAGCTGGAATCTGCCGGAATGAGGAGTTGGGATAAGGGAGGAGACACCTCTTGTTTGCTCCCAGTGATTTCCCAGCTTTCCCTGTCATTCCCACTTCTCTCACGACCTTCCGTGGAGGACAGGCACGGATACAACAGGARCTCCCGAAATTCCATTAACTACCCAAAAATCCTTCTGCTTTTCAATCCAGGCCACCTGAATTCCCAAATAATGAAATCTCCTGTCAGGATGATTTGATCCAAAGTGACATTGGAGAAAGAAAGGGGGGAGGAAAAATAAGGATTAAAAAGGGAGCCAGGGAGAAATGGGTTGTCCTGGCAACTGGCRATTCCTTCCCAGCATTCCCAGATTATTTCATGGAATGAATGTTTTCCAATTAAATTGATAAAAGGTGGAATTTAGCCGAGGGTGACCACTTAAGCTTTGGTTGGAAAAAATTCCTTCTCCAATAATTGGAATGATTTTTTTTTTACCAGGGAAGGATTTAATCACGGCCCAGATTTGCTGGAAAAGCAATAATTCCATCTTTTTTTTTTTAATGGGGCCAATTTATTTTCCCTTTAAACAATCCGAGAGGAAAYAGGGAATAAAGCCTAAATCAGCCCCGTGGATTAGGAAGCAGCAGCTGTGAAYCTCTCCCATGGAATGATCTAATTCCAAGGTAATTATCCCGGATTTTTAACGCTCYGCTAAAATCCCACCATCAGCATTTTCGGGATTGACAGGCTGGGAATTCACGCCAAGGAGCCAAGTGGGAACCTGCAGTGCTGCCCAGCGTCTCCTCCAAGGTCAAGSATGCCAGAACATCCTTGGAAAAGCTGCCAGAATCCATAAATCTCCCTCAAATCCAACCTTTCCTCCCCAGGCACCGCTGGGAATCCGGCACAGAATGGACACGGAAAAGGGCGAGACCACAGCGGATGGGAGGGGGGTTCCAGGAATCACTTTGGGAAAAGGAAGAGAAAGAAGCATCRGATTGGGTTGTAAATCCCAAAAAATTGGAATRGTTGGAATAGTGCTKATCCTGTCAGAATTYCAGGGTGGATTGAGCTGGAACCTCTGGAAAGGCTGGGAAATGTTTGAACTGCAGGACCTCTGGAGATAAACAGTCTGCACAAAGATCCAAACATTCCAGGCTCCCTAGCARAGCCATCCCTTTGGGAGAAGCCTTGGAAAACAGGGAATCCACCAGAGACAGCCACGGGACAGGAAAACTTTGGATAACGACTCCGAGTGACCTTCCCTGGGCTGCAAGAGAACCAAACCCAACTTTCCTTGGAAAMTCGGCTCCCCAGAGTGCTGCTCATSCAAAGAAATCCATTTGGATSGGGAAGAGGGAAGAGCTGTGGCGGGGAGGCAGGAATTGGATGGAATCTTTATCATCCAAAGGCAATGGAAAGTGAACGCAGGAAGGGGGATTTTTCACAGGAATGAGCAGTTCCCCCCGTGCCTCATCATCCCACCACAAATTCCCACTCTTGCCAGGTTTTTCTCCCAAAATGCCAAGGTCAARGGGATCCCCTTGTGCCCCATTATCCCACGCCACAAAATTCCCACTTTTCCTGGGCTTTTCTCCTGAAATTCCAAGGTCAAGGGCACCAATAACCCCCTCGTGCCTCATTATCCCAACACAAAATTCCCCCTTTTCCTGGGTTTTCCTCACAAAACGCCAAGGCCCAGGGGACAGCCAGGAAGAGGAGGCAGCAGACAGCACAKGGGAGGTGAGGGCTGGATTCGGGATGAACAATTCCCAAAAAAAGATGGGATCAAATTGGGAATTTTTGCTCCAAGCATTCAAAAAAAAAAACCTCTCTGGAGTAGCAGGAATTTTCTCCCACTAAAAATTCCCGGGATGATGGGAAAAGGAGCTTTTTGTGCCCTTCCARGAGGGTGGCCCGGGCGGGACCAGTGCCATCGGTTGCCATGGGAATGATATTCCCAGGAAAGCGGCTGGAGGTGGAGAGGGAACCCCAGAGATCCATTAGCAACAGGTTGCCATGGCAACACCTCCAAGCTCATTAATTCCTCCTTTCCTTCCCCCCATCCCAAAAAAAACCAAACCCCAAACAACTTTTCCTGAGTGTGGGGTGGAAAATCCTTGGGGAATTTCACAGGGAATGTGCAGGGATGAAGGAACAGCACCAAAATTCCCACTCATCTCCCTATATCATCTTTTCCAAGCAGGATTTCAAATAAAAKGAGAATTTTAGGGATAATTCCCATTTTTTGTGGCCTGAGAGCTGGTCCCAAAGGGAAAAGTGAAATTTTCCCATGAAAACTGAGGAAAAGCAAAAAATTCCATGGTTTTCTCCCCCTACCCTGTCCCCTTATGTCCTGCCAAGTTTCAGTTCCTTGGATGAATTTGTTCTCCCTGGGTTCAAACTGGGAATTCCCTCCTCATCCTAAAAAAAACCCTGGGTTGGGAAAGGTGTTCCAAGAGGAGCAGGCCATGGAAAASATGGRAAAAGGGAGATGAAGGGGGRTGAGATCCAAAGTCTGSWTGGGAATTCCYGGGAAACACAAAGWGCTCCTGGAAAATCCCCTGGGCTGAGTTTTTCCAGCACTTCCAGGAAATCCTGCGGATATCCCAGTTCAGGTGGGAGAGGAATGGTGGGAATCTGACTTGGAAAAGACAGGGAAGGAAATGGACTTTTGATAAAAATGTGGAAAATTCACTGCTCTAACAGCAAAATTCCTGGGATGAGGGAAGAAGTGGAGCAGAATTCTGTTGGGAGCTGCTAAAGGGAAATTCCTTGGAAATTCCACGCTCTGGGATCAGGYAGCACAGGGAATATTAAAATATTCCTGTTCTTCCAGCCCAGTTGAACCTTTCTCCATCGTCACCTCTTGTTCTCAACTGGAATTGAAGGGACAGCAAGGCTTGATCCCGAAATACAAAACTCCAGGGAAATTCTGTCCCTTCCATACTTTTATGCCTCTTTCAATCCCCAGAATTCCAGGCAGGATTCAATCCATGGAATTTGTGCTGAGCTTAGCTGGAAAAGAGCCTTTCCCTCACTTCCTTTTCCTCCTATTCCATAGGTTTTTTCCTCCAAACCTCTGGAATTCCAAAACCTTTCCCAAATCCATAGTTTGCCACATCAGAGGTAAACCCAACCCTGCTTCCAGGATTTTTCCTACAGAAGTCAAGGAATTAGGCAAAGAATTCCAGGAATTAGTGCTTGGAATAGGAACTGTTCCAGAGCAGTTTTATAACAGTTGGGATTTCTCTCTCAGCCTGGTTTGGGACACTGGGAATGCTCTGGGATTTCCTGGGAATGCTCCAGTCTGGGACACCAGGAATGCTCTGGGACRCCAGGAATGCTCTGGCATTAAAGGGGAGCTCCAGGGAAGGAAGGTGGAAAATGCTCAGATCCCAAAAAGCATTGCCGGAAAATCTGGGATACCTGGATCAGATCCAAAGGATTTGGGTCTAACAGTGGCAGTTGAGGGGAATATTCCAGGATYTGTATTCCAAAGGCTGGGAGGAGCTGCTGGCTCCAGCCTGGGCCATCACTTTGTGACATGGGATAGAGCAATTCCAGCCATTCCAAAGGGAAACCAGCCCCGCCCCCTTGGTGGGAATTCTGTCATTCCTGTCATTATCCCAAACTTCTCCAGCCCTCTGCAAACAGCATTTGGAAATTCATGGATCTGCCGGGATGTAAATCCCAGCATTGAGGCCACCCCAGATAATTCCACGTTTCTTCCAACCTGGAGAGATCCCATTCCCAGTAACAGTTATGGACCAGCGAGAACTTCCATGGAAATTTTCCCAACATCCAGACTAAAGGAGCTCGGGACAGGCTCCTGGTGAAAAACTGGAGCTTTGGGAAAAGCTCCTGGCTTCCCAACCYTCTGGGAAGGGCAGCACATCCCAGAATTCCAGAGGAACCAAMCCCACGGGATGCGCAGCCGGATCGAGCTCATTCCTCTTGGCAGCCCCAGCCCTGGAGCCTTTTTAGGGATTCTGGTCCAGCATTCCCAGGCAGACAGAACCCCAGGGATGTCTGGAGCAGCAGGAACTCTTGGCACTGGATGGCTCCAGGAGCCATTGGAAGGTGCAGAAGTCCTGGAGAACATCCAGCAGGAGCTGGGATCAGGACACGCTGCCGGGCCARGAGCATTCCTTGATGTTTCCCTCATTCCTGAGTCCCCCTGATTCCTGAGTTTCCCTGTTCCCGAGTCTCAGGAAATTCAGGGTTAAGCTTGGCTTAAACTCAGGCCTAAAGTGACTCCAGCAGGGATAATCCTGYCTTGTTTGCCCTCAGCTCTGTCCCAAGGGAAGCAGGAGATGGATTTGGGATCAGGTTTGGGATTAAACAGCCCCATCCCACCTGAGCTGGCAGCCCTTGGAATGAGCCCTTTCCCAAAGCCAATCCCAAAGAATTCCCATTTGTGGCACCATATTCCACATTCTGCTTTGTCTCCCATCCCTCYCTCCTTGTCATTCCCAAGAAAGGAGGTGTCAGTTCCTCCCTCTCTGCATATCCTCGGAGACGGGAGCAGAAATCCATGGAAACACCTGTGTTCTCATCCCAAACCTCCCAGGAATTCCTGGGACAGCAGGAAAATCCAAACAAATGGAGAGGATCAAAGAGTTTGGGTACAACGAGCTCCACATGAATCCCACAGGATGCTCTTCCCAAAACATCCCYGTTTGTCACATCCATCCAACATCCTCCATCCCCAAAATCCACACTGCAACTCCTGCTTCCAGCAAGATCTCCCAGGATTTTGGATATCTGGGCAAATCCTCCCTGCCAGGGTGGAGGGAAGGCACTGGGAGCAGTGACCCAGCTGGAATTCCTGCCTGGAATAGCTGCACACACACAAAGCCGTCCCATTCCTCTGGATTTTCCGGGAAAACCAGCCAGATACAGGGAGCATTGTGAGCTCACACAATTCCCATCTGTCCATGGAAAGAGGGAAAATGAGATCCCGGAGCTGAGCATTTCATCCACTGCCAAATCCCTGCTCCTGCTGCGCTGCCCAGACCGGATTTTGATCCGGGGAAAATAAGAGGGAAAATTGTCTTTTCCAGCTGCTTTTTGTCAAGGATTCCTGGACCGCTCTGGAGTGACCATTCCCAGATTTCCAGGGAGGTCAGGAAGAGCCCTGGACATGGGAGTTCATCACCCTCAAATTCCACCCCCCCTTGCTGCYTCAGGAAAAGGATTGGAAGTTCTGGAATTAACTCTGAGGTGGGATCACAGAATAACCTTGGAGTAACTTCCCTCCTCTCCCAGGCAGCAAAATATTCCCTCTAAAGTGTTTTTTCCCTAAGATCCCAAGGATTTAGGGATTGRGGATTGAGGGATTTGCCCCCAAGCAGCAGCTGCTGCCTTAAGAATTAAGAGCAAAGTCCGAGTTTCCAACATCCGTGTAAATATTCGGAAAATATTCCTCCCATGAGAAATTCCAGCCTTGGAATGCTGGACAGGAGCTCCAGGGGATGGAATTCTGAGGGATTAAAGGAAARCACACCYGGGTGGCTTTGGGTRGGCATCCCTGGGATTCCTCCTGAAYTTCCAGCATCTCAGACCAGGAATCAGGGGGGAAATCCAAGGAAAACTCTGAGTGGGAAGCAGGAATTCTTGGCTGCAGCAGGGATTGGGAAACAAATCCCAAATCCATGCAAACACAGGGAGAAAGTCCCAGGAAATCCCAGTTTATKGACTGCAAACAAGAGCRATCCCAKTGGAATTATCCCACTTGGAGCTTGGAAAAGTGAGGATTTGACTCCCAAGGGATCAGACCAAGCCCCCAAACACCAAGCCAAGGGAAAGGTGACTTCAAATCAATCTAATCCCATTTTTCCATCAAAAAAATTCCCAAAAAACCAGCAAAACATCCCAGAGAAGCTGGATGGTCATTCAGAAAATATCCACGGAAAACTTGGGATCCCACTGTCCCAAATCCATCCCCAGGGATGAGCTGGAGCCTTGGATCTGCTGCATTCCCAGTTCAGCTCCTGGGATCTACTGGTCCATATTTCCAAAGAATTTGCCTTCCTGAAGTGCAGGAAAACACCYGGGCTCAATCCACACCCCAAAATTCCAAACCAAACTCCAAACTGGAATGGGATTTGTTGGTTTCCAGCAAATTTGAGGGAAGGAACTGAAGGCAACTGGAAAAGCCAAGTGGAGTCTGGGATTTCCATGGATCCATGCATCCATAAAYACCATGGAAAATGGGAATTAGACTGCTCTGAAATTAGTCTGGGATGGGGAATAAATTGGGGATATTTCCCAGAAATTATGAGGAATCCTCAGGA
Organism: Alauda arvensis; assembly: GCA_902810485.1. Lineage (NCBI taxonomy): Eukaryota > Metazoa > Chordata > Aves > Passeriformes > Alaudidae > Alauda > Alauda arvensis. The sequence goes on along the minus strand of CADDXX010000438.1, from coordinate 63,645 downwards.
AAATCCAATGGGATGAGCTGGCACCTCCCAGTTTGCACCAGAGGGGATTTTCCCAGGAATATCCAGCCCAGGAAAACTTAAATCAGAAGAGGAAAAGCAGCCACAAATCCMCCCTGGAATCACTGAATTCCTATTWTCCAGGAAAAACCCTGGATTTGGGGATGCAGGGATGGATAACTCCAGAATCCATTTGCAATAAAACACGGATTAGGATAAAGGGATCCTAAAAAAGCCAGGCTTGGAAGCAGATTCCCAGTGCTGTGCCTCCCATCCCTTTATCCCATTTTCCCAGTTTTCCAGAGGGAAAGCCCCTTGGAGATGTCCTGGGATGGATTCCAAGCTTTCCACATCAGAGCCCATCCGGGGTCACATCCATGACCCAAAAATCCGGGAGATGCTTCCAACCCCTCCCAAGGGCATCCAGGGATTCACCCAATCCCAAATATCCGAGGAAACCCCGGCTGACATTCCAGGTTTCCATGGATCCACTCGGGAAAAGCCAGGGAATGACCCTGAGGGGTGGCAAATCCCAAATCCCGACGTGAGCAGCACAGAACGCCCACGGCCCTCCAGAAATAAACAGACGTAGGAGATCCAATCCGAAGGAGAAAGAGGAAGTTTGATCCCAATTTTATGTGGATTTAAAAAAAAAAAACACGGGAAATTCGAAGCACAACAGGGAAACAGAGGGAAAATCCACCCGGATTTGAGGGAAAATCCCATTTGGATCAGGGCTTGTATCCCAAAAAYGCTGTTTGGGTTGTTTGTGTGCTGTGATCCGTGATTCTGGGGTGGGAATTGGGACTGGAGCTGGCCCTGGAGCTTGGGAAGTGATTCCTGCGCTCAGAAAATCCAGGAATAAATCCAGGGAATGGCACTGAGCAGCCAAAGTGACCCCAGAGTGTCCCTGCTGGGATTAATTGAATTAACACACTCCTAATTAGAGYTCTCACCCCCCCCCAATCAGCGCTTTTCCTCAAGAATTCCCAGCTGGAATGGTGCTATTAACCCAAACCTCTGGAAGSAGAGGGGGAGGCAGAGCAGGATCTTTTCCAGGATCATTTCTCCAGGTTGTTCTCAGCATTCCCAAAGGCAGGGGTGCTGTTAAAACCCCAAAGTGCAGCTCCTCCTCCTGCCCCATCCCCGTTTTCCCGTGGATGCCTCAGGCTGGGAAGGTTTCCCGGGAATGCTCCTGGCTCCGTAAGCTGATCCTGCCCCACCTGTCCCCTCCAGAACCCAGCTCCAGCTTTTTTTAGCCATTCCAAAGCCTCCCAGTGACCCCTTCCCACACAAACCACGTTTTTTGGGAAGATTCCCACCTGCTCCGGGCCACAGGGCTGGGATGGCTCCAATTCCTGAAAATATCTGGAGTGRCTGGGAGGGTCTTGGAAAATCTGGGTTGGAAAGGGAGATCCCCATGGGATTTATGGGATGGAAGCACAGTTGGAATTTTGGSTGCCTCATCCAAAGGCAGCTCCATTCCTGGATCATCCCATGGGATCAGCCCCAAGGAGCTGCTGGAAATTGGAGCCTGAAGTTGGAATTACACTGAATTCCCAAACGAGCARACACAGGGAAAAGAGGGATATGGGAATTGGAGAGCACAAAGCAAGACCTTTCCCTTTTCCCACCAAGTAAATCCCAGTGGGAACAAAGACAACTTCCCTGGAAGAAACAAGAAAAGCCCCATCCAAGGARGGCACCTCRGGAAAATCCAAGGATKCTGGGAGCATTCCCAGTCTCAYCCCTCCTGTCCATAAATCCYAAGGCAATCCCAATACCCTTTTTCMTGGTTTATGGATTTGTGCTTTKGGAAGGGCGGGAAGAGAATCCAAACCCACACAGCCAGGAATTCCCTCTGTGGGATCTTTTCCCTCTRGGAAAATCTCCTGGGAATTCCAGCCCTCACCTCACTGCTCCTCCTCCAATCCCCTCATCCAGCTGCTTCCCAAGTGTCCCACCTCATGGAATTTTTTCCCAGTTCCAGAAACTCCCTGTTTCCAGGTGCCTCTGGTCCAGCACAGCCAGACCCTGCTCTGAGGTGGCTCCAAAAATCCCAACCAGCTCTTCCTGAAAAAATTTAATCAAAGGATTTGATGACAGAGACTGGGAAAATGGGAATAAATCCCAGCCAGGAGCTCATCCCTCCTGTTGTGAGCTTCACTCTGCTGCAACCCAAGCACAGAAATCCTGGGAATYCTRTGSAATTCCTGCTTGCTGTTAACAATCCATCCCCATTTCCAGCTGAAGTTTTGCCGGATGGGGAAGTTCAGGCAAGGAAAGTGCTCAGTTGGGCACTTTTCCTGAATTTTTTCCTGAAATTTTCCTGAATTTTCAACAGGAAAATCCAAGCCCAGCCTGAGCACACCTGAACCCTCTTCCAAAAAAACCTGCCTTGGAATTCTCCTCCWGCCATGGAGATTTCAGGAATGCCAAACCCAGAGACTCCCCCAAATCCAAAGGAAACTGCTTTTCCTCCCAAAGTTTTCCAACACGAGCACCTGGATTAGGGAATGAATCCATCCTGACTCACTCCTGGCTCTGACAACACACTGCCCTCCCCAAGGCCAGCTCCATCCCRTTTTTCTTATGGAATTATCATTCCATGGAATATTTAAGCATCAACTCCTCCTTTCCACCCTTGCACGTCCCAATTCCCCCCTCAGGACTGGAAATCCCAATTGCCCCAAATCCCTTTTTTCCAGCACCCAGGCTCTTGGGGATGCTGGAATGAGCACCCAGGATGGCACTGGCGATGTTAGGCCTGGCTTAACCAGCAAGGAGCACTTTAGGAGGAGGAATTTAAGCCCAGATTTGCTGTGAGTAGAGACTTCACCCAACAAAAGCAGAGCCAAGAAATCAGCTGGGGCCAAGGAGCTCCATTTTCCAGAGAAAAGAAATCGGGAAAGGGATTTTTCCCGACTAAATCCAACCCTGAACGAATCACTACACAACCAAAGTTGGTCAACATTTCGTGCAAAAGAAAAGGAGCCCCAAATCCATAAAAACTGTGGGATTTTCCCTCTGATTATTCCTGCAGCTCCCAGCCCGAGGCAGCATTCCCGGGAGGAATGTGCAATTCCTGCTGGGGAGAACAAGGGGTTTGTGTGGGGAGCTGAGGCAGATCAATAATCAGCTGATTAATAAATAATGGGGCTAATAAATGAATAAATAACGGGGAGAGAGGCAGGCAGGGATGGGGGGCAGGGAAAAGCAGGAATTCTCCACACAACGCCCGTGCTAAAAGCTCACTTCCCAAAGATTCCCGGCCCAGACTGACAACTCTCACTCTCACCCAGCATTCCGGGGAAAATTCCATCTCCTGGGTGTCACGAGTCGGAGGGAAACGCTGCTGGGTGATTATTTAACATTCCTAAAGCCAGGAAAGGACACGGGGAACGGCGGAGATTTAAGGGATTCACTGTTCCCTTCCTTCCCTGCAAGTTGCAGCAGAACAAAAGCGGAGGGGACTTTTCGGGAATGTGCCTTTCCCAAAGCAACTCCAGCTCCATTTTTCCACGTCGGGAAAGCTCCCGTGCACTCGCGGCTCTTATATAAACAGCGGAGGGGCTGATTCCCTCCCCCCGGCATTCCAATAAAATCAAGGTCGCCTTTGGAATTCCGAYGATTCCCACCCCGGCGAGCCGCGAGTGGAGTTGAGGGATTTTTTCCCGTTGGGAATTTCTTGGGGGGCCGCGGTTCCGAACCCCCCGAGCGGCTCCGTCCTGCCCGTCCCGGACACTCGCACGGAGCCGCTGCGGGACCTTGGCGTGTCCCYACCACGGGGGACGCTGGGGACGCGCTCCCTGCGAGTCCCGCTGCCACARATCCCCCTCGTCCCCCTGTGCCAGCCGGGATCGGGGACACGCCGAGGACACGCCGCCGCCTCCCCGGCATCGGCGGGCGCTGCCGGCAGCGGGGACGCGCAGCTCCGCCGGGATGCTCCGGCCACGGGGGAGGCTGCCGGGGGTGCCGCGGTGTCCCGGGGGGCCGTCCCGAGGGAAAGGATATGGATTACAGACCAGCCTGAGGCACCAGCTGCGCGGGCGGGTGGTTTGCTTGAGGCAGAAGAAGGCGGTGGGTGCCAGCGCCGGGTAAGGCACCTGCTCCTCCTCCTCGGAGCCCAGCTCGGCGGGCGGCTCTCGGCCGGGGGAGCCGCTGCTGGAGCCGGAGCCGGAGCCGGAGCCGGCATCCTCGGGCGGCCGCTCGGCGGGGCGGCGCGGCGCCGGCAGCGCCGTGATGGGCACCCGCACCTCGGCCGGGCGCGGCGGCTCGCCGCTCTCGCCGGCGCTCATGGTCGCGGCCAGCGGCACCTGCGGGGCGAGGGCAGCGGGTCAGGGCCGGGCCCGCTCCCCCGCCGCTCCCCCGCCGCTGCCGGGGATGCTCCGCCGGGTCCCGCCGCTCCAGCCACAACAAAGGCGGGCGGGGGGAGGTCGAGCCTCCGCCCGGGCGCGGCCGCTCCCGCCCCCCACGGCGAGCCGGGGGTGCCCCCCGCCCTTCGGGGACCCTCTGGAGGAGCCCCGCGGCGTTCGATTTCGGGGGGCGGTGGGTTCCTGGGGCGGGGGTGTCCTACCTCAGTCGGGCGGAGCGCGGTGTCCCCAGGGGCATAGCCGTGCCTTGCAGCTCACATGGGACCGRCGACAATCGCGGCTCCGGGGGGCGGCCGAGCCACCCTCGGGAGCGGTGGCACCCCCAAAATCCAGCGGGGGAGGGGAGGGAGGGGTGGGGGCTCGGCGTGCGGCGCCCGCCCGCGGGGATGGAGGATGGAGGAAGGCTGGGGAGAGGAGGAGGAGGAAGAGCAGCAGGAGGAGGAGGAAGAGGAGGTGGTGGCGGGGCCCTTCCCGAGCCTCTCCCGACGGTAAATCCCAAGGAGCGAGGAGGAGGCAGCTCCGCCGAGCTTCGCCCGTGCCCAACAGGAAACTTCGGATTTACCGGGGGAGGAGGGAGAGCGAGGGGAGGGGAGAACGGGGGCGGCGGGGGCGGGGGCCGGGAGGAGCCGGGGCAGCCCCGCATCGCCCCCTCGGCCGCCTTTGTTCGGGCTCGGCGCGGCGCGGCGGGACGGGAGGGCACCCGCGGCTGGGGGGCTGCGGGCCGGGACCCTCCCGGAGCATCCCCGGGCGGGCCGAGAGSGTTTGGAGCGGGAGCTGCGGGTTTGGGTCCGCTCCTTCCTGCGAGGRCTGCGCGGCTCCGGCACCGCCAAGGGGGGCTGATMCCAAAAAAGGGGRGATGCGTCCCTAAAAAGGGGGATGKARCCCAAAARAAMCCGGGGATCCGCCCTCCCGGCGCTCCCCCAGCCCCTGTCTGGTTGGAGGTAGGAGCGGCTTAATAACTAAGCTCGGYTCTAAGATCGCAGCTCAGCTGCTCCAGGGTTTAACTCCCAAGGATCCCAAGAAACTCCCAGGGATCCCAAGAAACAGCTCGGGGGAGTTCTCACAGGCTCCATCCCTTCTGCTCCTCTCGGGAAGTTTTATTCCTTTGAATTCCATGGAATTCCGTGAATTATCTGGGGTTGGGGGTGCGGGGATGGGATTTCAGCCCGGGACTGGACGGGTTCCCGTCCCCTGGAATGTTTTCAGGAGTTCATTATCCAGCAGCACATTCCATTTGCAAATGCAGCTCCCGATGTTCCTCCCGGTTAATAACTGGGAATGGATTGGGAAGAGAGGTCGGGCGGCTCTCAAAGCACACCARGCTGAGCCTAATGGGGCTCCTAAAGAGCTGGGATCCATTTCCAAGGTGTTCTGGGATGCTCCCAGGTTGGGATGAACAGGGTGTGGGATACAAAGGGAGAAGCCCTGACAAAGCAGGAGAGAGAGGAATGGAAAAGACTTCAAGAATGGAATCCAAGCATTCCCAAAAATTCATCAGGATGATCCAACCTGTCTGCAGGGGCTGCTTGTGCGAATGCCACGGGGATAGGAGGGATGTGGGATGAGGGATTGGGATGAGGCACCCGGGAAAATGGGAAAATAAGAAGGGAATCACCTTCCAGTTGAACTCCACTTGAATGCCTTCCCTGGCTTTGAATTCCCTCTGTTTCCTGCCCTTTCTGCCGATGTTTTCCATGAAAACCGGGATGAGCTTGTGGGAATTCTGAAGGATTTGGGGTTTCCAGCTCACGTGGGGGTCTCAGCCACATTGTTTCCCAAGATTTTTGGGATTCCTGACTCCGGGAAAGAGAAGTCCAGAATGATGAGGAGGATCCTTGCTCCGGCCACATCCCTGGAATAGAGGAAGGTGTCCATGAGGGAAAAACAATCAACTTTTATTAATTCCAACCCAATGGAATTAACTCTGGAATAAACAGAGCAGGATCTGTCCTGCTTCTCCCAATTCCTGGTGGGRTCCTCAGGAATTACGGGAGGGAATAGATCCTCATGCCAGGAAAGTGTGAGCTCCTTTCCATAACCATGGCAGCTCCRAGATGGATTTGGGGATGGATTCAGCACTCTCATCCTGCTCTCCTGACACCCCGCTGGAAAGCCAGGAATTTTATTGCCTGGGATGGGATCAAGGGATGGCTTGGCCCCTCCTTCTCCCCATTCCCATTTTACTCCATCTCCTGTTTCCCTCTAAAAGTCATTATCCTGAGCTGGAGAATTCTGGAGTGGGAAACTCCAGGAGAGCTCCACCAACTCCCAGCCACATCTTCCCTCTGGAATTTAGGATTTGTCCTAATTAGCTGGGAATGGAATCTGTGGTGCAATCCCTTCCCCTTCCCCTTCCCCTTCCCCTTCCCCTTCCCTTCCACCTTGGTGGCACCAAATCCCAAATCCAAGRGGACAAAGTAATTGGAATTGCTGCTGATTCCTTAAATTAATTATCTGGGATGCTGACAGAGAGCTGAATGTGTTGTGTTCATCCATCCAGGGAAACATCCAGGAAATGTTGGGATGAATAAATTAGGGATGTTTTAGGAGGAATAATTGAGTTTGGGATCTGTGGCTCYCCCAATCCCTTTTCCATCCCAGAAATAGTTTGACTTTTCCCTTCCAGCCTCAAAGTCAAATCCAAGATCATGGAGCACATCCAGAGGGGAATTTGCATCCCTGCTGAAGTTTGGGATGGAGCAGGGAATGTTCTGGCTCAGGATGGATCAYGAGGGACAAACCAAAGGTGCCAGGGAACAGCAGCGGGGTTTGCTCCTGCTCTGGGAGTCACATCCGGCTCTTTCCATGATTTTTTATGGATTGCTCCCGGCTCCTTTAATGCTCCCTGGTTTTAGTGGGATTTGTGGCAYTCCCACCCGGCCTGGGAGGGAACAGCCAGGGAATTCTGATCCTAAACCACATCCCRAACTCCTGGAAGTCCTGAGGGATCTGAGATTTGTGGGAAGGAGCAGCCAGGGATTTATGATACTTAAAGTCCAAACTCCTGGAAGTTCTGGGGGATCCCAAATCCAAATCCCTGAGAAAGAACAGCCAGAGATTCCTGATCCTAAAGTCCAAATATCTGGAAGTTCTGTGGGATCACAAATCCCTGGGAAGGAGCAGCCAGGGATTTATGGTCCTTAATCACATCCCAAACTCCTGGGAGTTCTGCTGGATCCCAGATCCCATTCCCGACCCTCTCCAGCCTTGGGAATGTCGCTTCCTGCCTCCATTTGTGCCCTTGGAAAAGGGGTTCGGGAAGMGCCGGGAGCAGGAGCCCATCTCCATAGATCGTGTGCCCTCTGCTGGCGGCCTCTTTTCCAGGGAAAAACGGGAAAATCCCGCCGGGAAGGATTTGGGGCTGCCCTTCAAATATGGGAAAATCCTTGGATACGATCAGATCCTCATGGGAATTTCCTTCTGCTCTTCCAAGAGCAGGGAATGAGCTCATGGATTTCCTTTGGAGCAGGTTGGTTGCTGCAGGAGCTCCTGAACTGCACTCACCCAAATCCCTGGAATTCTCTGCTTCCAAGAGCCCTCAGTATCACCCTATCCCTTTAAAAATGAGGGAAAAGTAGGGATTTCTGGGATTTCTCCCAGCTGTTATCCAAGTGGGAGAGCCACAACAGGAACAGTTCTAATCCCTGTTTTCCAGAGAAGCTGGGATGCCCCATYCCTGGAAAAACCCAAGGSCAGGTTGGATGGGATTTGGAGCAACCTGGGATTTGGAATGGGAKCAGCTTTATCCCTTTCCCACCCAAACCATTCCAGGGATCTCATGAAACAAGAGAAAACCAGGAGAGGGAAATTTAAAGGTAACGCTGGTGTTTTCCAGGAAATCAGTTTTTAAGGGAATTTTGGATGTTGGGAATAACCAGAATCAAGGCACCTGCACTTCCCAAATATTCCCTCCAAAGTTCCTTCCCTCACCCAAACTTTGCATTCCCAAAATTGAGGTCGGCACCTCCGATTCCCAGAATTCCACTTCCAAGCTGTGATTATTTTTTGGGAAGCTCAGCACTTCTCCAGTCGGAATTTTCAGCCCAGAATGAGGTCAGGGAACCTTTGGGCCAGGTTAAAAACCTTGGAAAAGYCGGAGTTTATTCCTGATAATCCTCAGGGATGAGTTCAGGGAGGAATTCACCTCCTTGGGCCATGGGGGGAATGAAGTAATTTCATTTATCTTTGTTATCCAGGAAATTCCTTGGCCTCCTGGCTTGGATGATCATGTTTTTGGGATAACAAGGAAGGAATGAAGCCGGAAAAAAGGGAAATCATCTTTTCCACGGATAATTGGGATGAGCTCCTTATCTGGCCTCTAAAAACCAGGAGCAGGAAGGGTCAAAGGAGCCCAAATGATTTGGTGATCCCACAAAATGAGGTGAGAGCTCTGGAAGCTCCGTTCTTGGCCAAATTATCCTGGGGTTTTTTTGGGATAAAAATGAGGAGACGCAGCCCCAGCTCTGAGGGCCTCTGGAATTCCTGGTGCTGCTGGAAATGGGGCTCAGGCTGCTCCTCATCCCTTTTTCCYGGRATTTCTGACTCCTTCCTAWCCCCACTGTGGTCTCATGGAGCCACTGAGAAAAAAATCCCCAAATATTCCTAAATATTCCTAAATATCCCAAATATTGAGGGCAAAAGGTTCAATAATCCTCCCATTCCCAGATTTCCCATTCCAGTCCTGTCCATCTCTCTCTGGAATTGTCCAGAATTTCCAGATTTTCTTCCAAATGCTCCAGTTGTTATCCCCAGGTCGGAAAAGTGTCCCTGCCTATGGAATTGGATGAGCTGTAAAATCCTTTCCATCCCAAACTTTCCTGGGATTTGGTGATCCCGGGATTTGCTAGTCCTGGAAGGAATGAGCAGCAGGATACACTGGAGTGGATTTGGAATGTTTTAGATCAGATTTCTCAGGATTTCTGGGATTGCTCAGATTTCTGGGATCACCAGGGACATCCTGAGCCTCCCGAGGGGCTGCAGAGCCGGGAATTCCCTCACAAATCCACAAAAATCCAGGAAAACCGGGAGCCTCCAGCCCACAGGGGAAGGACATCATGGTTGATCCCAGCTCCAGGAGACAAAACATTTCCCATTCCAGAACTTTCCCTGGATGCTCCAGACCCTGAGGGAAGGACACCCCGGAGGATCCGAGCTCATCCCAGCAAATCCAGCTGGAACATTCGGGAAAATTCCCTGTGGAGCATCTCCCATCCCTGCAGCCCGTCCCTGTGCTGCTCCGGCCTAAAATATCCATGGGAGGCCTCTAAAAGCCTGGCTGAGGCTCTAAAAGCCCAGGTTTGTAAAGCCCCGATTTAGCTCTAAAGCCTGGCTTTGGCGCTAATGGCCCGGCTTTGGCGCTAATGGCCCGGCTTTGTAAAGTCTGGCCTTGTCTCTAAGGGCCGGCTTTGGCTCTAAAGGCCCGGCTTTGTAAAGCCCCGCTTTGGCTCTAAAAGCCTGGATAGGAACAAACCYTTGGGAATGATCCAGAGGCTGAAAGGATCCTCCACAYTGGGAATTTCAGCCCAGGGAAAAGCGGGATAATGGGGTTAATGCGGGCTTGGGAAAGGTGGGAATGAGCTCCCTACAGGGCCTGGAAGGTTCTGCCCATTCCCAGGAATTCCAGGCTGTCCATGGGGTTCATTCCTGCTTTATTTCCTGTTTAAAGTGGATTTTGGGGATATTTTGGCTCCAAGAAATGTATCCAGTGTATCCCAAAGGAAATAAGGAAYAACAGAATTCCCAATCTATTGTCATCATTACTGCTGCTTTATGGCTAAATACATGGATTTCTTTTGGAATTCTCTCCAGGGAGAGAATTCCCAAATTTGCCCAGCCCAGCACTGYCACTGAATCTTGGGAATCATCCCCAAAAATCCGGATTATTTGAGTTTTCAAGGATTAATTATGGAATATTTTTGTCAATTCCCATTCTCATTCCTCCCACTTCATCCCAGAAAAGCCCTTCCCATTTTCTTCCACAATTCCAACCCTTCTGGACCCACAGCAGCTCAAACTTGGGAATTTTGCCTTTTTTATTCTTTTTAGTTGGATTTTCCAGCTGCATTCCCTGATTTTCCCTCTTCCAAGGGCTTTGCTGCTGGAAGGGAATCCCTGCTCCACTCAGGAATTCCCAAATTCCCACCTTGGGCTGGAATTCCGGTTGCCCATGGCCACCTCTCATTGCTGATGGAAAATCCTCCTTAAAATTCCTTTTCCCTCCCAAATACAGCAATTCCATCTTTTTCCCAAGAAGAAACTCAGGATTTTTATGGATTCTTGACCTCCAAGCTTTTTCTATTCCCWTTTTCCTTAATTTTCTTTCATTCATCCCTTAAAATTCCTTTAATTTCCGACGTTTCCAATGAGCTCCTTGTGCTCCTGATTATCCCAAGGCAAAATAATTCCAAACCCTCTAGAATCTTAGAAAATCCCCTGGAAGTGTCAGAACTGGGAGCAACTCCTTGGGATTGTGCTCCACTCCCAAATATTCCTGTTTATCCATGCATTCCATGAAGGAAAAAGAAAGGTGCTGGAGGGGTTCCCTCAGGATTCCCTCCCTGGGTTTTTCCCGGTTTTTTTTWATGGAATGCTGACTTTAAACTGGTGGAGTGTGAAATCCTGGCTGGGCGTTTCCATGGGAACCAGCCGGGTTTTCCTGCCGAGGATTCCCGCTGACCTCACTCCGCTGGAATCTCTCCCACTCTCTGCATTATCCCGCTTTTCCCTCCGTTTGAATTCCCCGTGTTCCCACTCTCCTGGATTTCCCTCTTCCCATTCCAAGGATTGGAATCCAAGCACAAAAAGAAAGTGGGATAAAACTMCCTTAAGGCTGGTTTTCCCGGGAAAATCCYCTCRGCTSGGYGRGAATGGTTGAAA
>CADDXX010000438.1:19415-38981 GCA_902810485.1 Alauda arvensis | reverse complement strand
GGGAAATTCTGGGATTTGCCAGTGGATCAGAGCAAATTCCACAAAATCCCAGAGACTGGGCTGGGCCTTGGCACTGGATCTATTTTTATTTGTCTAAAAATTCATCTCCTTCCCAATTCCAAAATGTGGGGTAAAACCCCATTTTCTGGGGTAAAAAGGAAGCATTAAAATGTTGTTTTTACTACTCGGGGAAGGATTTGGTTGGAGAAATCCATCTTTATTTATTTCCAAGAGGGATTTTCCAGGATGGCTCCCGAAAACCAACTGCTCCCAGGAATGGGGGAAGCAGAGTTTTATCAGTGCTCCCAAAATATTCCAAATCTCCTTTATTGTGCCCTGGGGAAAAGCAGAAGAGGATTTTGCTCCTGGAATTCTTTCTTCCAGCAGATCTTTCCCAAGTGCCTTCCAGAGGGGGTCATTAGGAAAAGGCTGATATTCCCATAATTCTGATTCCAAGGGCTTCGGATCCTTCTGGATAAAACCACAATTTTAAAAAAAAATTTTTGTTGTTCTTTTTTTATTTCCATAAATGGGATTTGAGGGATTTTGATAAGAGCTGGGCGTTGTTATCTTCCCAAGGCAGGAATATTTACCAGAGATTCCCTCTACAACTTGAAAATATTCCCAAAAAAAACAGCACTTGCAGTTCCTGAGGGGAAAAGCAGGAATGCAGGAATCCTTTGCCTCCAGGGAATTCTGGGAGCCCCTTTCCCTTCCAGACCCTTTCCTTCCTTTTATTCAAAGAGTCTGGTGKGATATAAAATGTATTTCCAGGAATTTCACCGCATTTCGGGGGYGCTGGGAAGAAAGAATTCCAAGAATAATGGGATTTTTCACGAGTTCCAGCTCGGCTTTGTCTGGGAGAACAATCCGAGGACACCGGGAATTGTCAGGATTTGAATGGATTTATTCAAAGCTGGTGTGAAAAACCATTTCAGAGTCGGTGGGYGGCACCGCAGCCACGATCCACGTTTTTTCGGGAACAATTCCATGCGGGAATGAGTCGCTGGAAGCAATTAGAAGTTTGGGGCTTGTCTGGAAGTGGGGAAGTTTGGTGGGATTTAAAGGCGGTGTGGTGGGAATGGAGCAGGGAGAAGGCACTGCCGTGTTTCAGCCTTCCCTGCGAAATCCTGGGGGTTGGAAAACACGGGATTCGGCCGGGAATAAATTCCTGCTGGGAGCTGGGGTGGAAATTAGGCTAAAAAAAATGGGAATTTTGGTGCGTTCGGAGCCTGTGCAGCACCACGGAGAGCGGCAAAGCGCGGATCAAGGGCGGGGGAGCTCGAACCGACGGGAGGAACAGGAAATAAAGCTGGGAAGGGTCAGAGATAAGAGAAATCCTTTTCTAGAGGCTCATCCATCCTCAAAGGGATCCGATTCTTGTTTTAGGCTTGGCTTTGAGCATTCGTTTCAGGCTCGACTTTGAGCTTAACTCACGTCAGGCTGGAGGAACAGGAAAGTAAAGCTGATAAAGGTCACAGATAAGAGAAATCCTTTTCCAGAGGCTCATCCATCCTCAAAGGGATCCGATTCTTGTTTTAGGCTTGGCTCTGAGCACGCATTAAGGCTTGACTCTGACTTGAACTGATAAGAGGAGGAGGAAGAGGAAAATAAAGCTGATAAGGGTTGAAGACAAGATAAATCCTTTTCTGGAGGCTCATCCATCCCAAAGCGGATTTAATTCTTGCTCAAGGCTTGACTCTGAGTTTAACTCCTCTGAGGCYGGAGGAACGGGAAAATAAASCTGRAAMGGCTTTAAAAAGGTCRCAGAKAAGAGAAATCCTTTTCTAGAGGCTCCCCCATCCTCAAAAGGATTCAGTTCTTGGTTTAGGCTTTGCTTTGAGCATTCATTTCAGGCTCAGCTTTGAGTTTAACTGGTGTGAGGTGGAGGAACAGGAAAATAAAGCTGATAAGGGTCAGAGATAAGAGAAACCCTTTTATGGAGGCTCATCCATCCTAAAGCTGATTCAGTTCGTGTTTTAGGCTCGGCTTTGAGCACTCATTAAGACTTGACACCCTCCAAGTGCCGAACCCAACCCTCTGCCTTCCTCCTCCAAGGAAAATTCCAAGCTCGGAATTCCCAGCGGGGGCAATCCCGGGCCGTGTCCAAGCGGGAATTCCTTCCAATCTGACCCCACATGGGTCCGGAATTCCCGCCCCTTGGAGAGGCTTTGACGGGCGTTGATTTCCCTCCCTCCATCAGGAGCACAACAAAGGGAAGCCAAACCTCCTCAGCCCCTCTGCAATTCCCGGTTTTCTCRGGTTTTCTCCCGATTTTTTCAGGGAGAACCCTGGGAATGCCGCGGAGCTGCTCCCGGCTGGGAGCTGAGCTCGGCTTCTCTGAACTCCCGAAGCGCTCGGGCTGAACGCCAGACAAAGAAATCAAAATCAAAATCAAACTTCCTGCTGCGTGCGGGATTCCTGCGAGAAGGGAAAAGCTGGGAAGCGAACGCTGCCGTGGCTGGAGGTGGTGATGGATATCTGTGGATATCTCCGGAGCAGCAGCAAACACATCCATTTATTTCTATGGCAACAGGAATAACTCCGGGCTCACCAGAGCCCAAATCCCAGCTGCCTTTGGAAACTCCAAGTGATGGTTTCCGCTCTGATCCATGATTTTCCCAGCAATATCCAGAGCTCTTATCCCATTTATCTGCCTTTTTTTTTTTTTTTTTTTTTTTCCGGGCTGGTCAAGTTAAAAAGCAATCTTTAAAATCCTTGGAGGAAAACATGGTGGGAATTCCAGGAAAAGGCTGAGCTGGAGTCCCTCAGGAGCTGGGATTGAATCCCTCAGGAGCTGGGATTGAGTCCCGGATTGACTGGAAAAACTGGGTCTGTCTCGGATTGGAATCTTCCCGAGGCCACCCCTGCACTTTGGGGAATTTGGTGGGAATGACAAACCTCCAGCCCCAACCCTCTCTTTACCAAGGAACTCCTTCCCTCTTTTCCAGAGCCTCCAACTCGATTTTTTTTTTTCTTCACCACTTGGGAGGGTTTTGATCCCATTGATTCCCAGCCTGGCCCAGCTCCGCAGATTTTCCTGCCTTTCCACACGGATTCCATTGGGTTTGACCTTATCCCTCTGCTGGATATGGGAATTCTTCCTGTCAAATCCTTCCCATCCCATTCATTTTTGTAACAACAGCTCCAAAAACTGGGAGCAACCCAAGGATCTTCCGCTCCTGTGATCTCCCTGCTGCTCTGAGGTTTGAAGGGATCTTGATTGTCCTATTCCAGTCCTTAATCAGAGTCACATCCTGGAATTGGGGAATATCYCCAAGGAGGAGACTCCACAGCCCCTGTGGGATCTGTGAGGGCCGGGCACTGCCCAGGGCASAAGTTCAGGGGAATCAGGCACTAAAATCGGGATTACAGGGAGTGCTCTCCCAAGCTTTGTGTTCCCTCCATCCAGCCCCAACACGGCGCTGTTGGCTCGAGTGGGTAAAGAATTCAACCAGCCTTGAGAGCTTCTGAGAACCCTGCCTGTCTGCCAGCACAGATCCCATAAAACTCCCCTTTTTTCCCAGAATGTTTATTTACAGGAAAAACGCYGCTTTCTTCAGGGCAACTTATGCACTGGCGTGTTTACCCAGCAACTTTTTTTTTTTCCCCTAGCACAAAACGCTAATAAATTCTAATAAAATAAAGCCAAATAAAATCAAACAATTCCTCGAATTAACCACCTTTGGCTTCAAGCTGCCATTCCCGGCGGGATSGCTGCTCGGGCAATAAAACCGCGGGCATTTTCCGGGCGTGTTTGCCGAGCAGGTGATCCCGAGCTCCTCTCCCCGGCTGTTTATCATCCCCAACTCTATTTTTATCGGATGACTCTCCCCATTGTCATGGCGAGAGCGGGCTGGAGTCTCGCTGCCGTTTAGCAACCCGTGCCCATAAATACATCAGCAGATTGAGTTCCAGGCTGACATGCCAGCAGCGGCTCTGCCTCGCCTCTCCTCGCCGCGTTCACACGTCTGACTCAAGCGCCCGGCTCTCATTGAAAGCCTCAGCTGAGCATTAACATCAGATCCATTATTCCGAGCGCCACGCTCCCCGCATGCTGATGAGCAGGGGAGCTCGGAGCTGCTCCGAGCCCCCCGAGCCGCCCAGGAATTGGGGGGAAAACACTTGAGGAGACGCTGGGAGCGGTGTTGGAGTGTGTGGCAGCGCAGGGAGGAGGTGGGSAGAGCTCTGCCTCGCTTTTATCGCACTTGTTGCATCGCAGGATGCTCCAAATCCCAAACACTTCAGCCCCTTCCTGCCCAGCAGCGTCCCAGGGAGTTTGGGAGGGAGGGAATCCAACGCCAGGTTCCCCTCGCAGCCTGGATTTTCGGCCCCCATCTTCCCAGCAGGCAGCGAGTTCAGGGCCTGACTCGGAGCCAGCTGGAGGAAAACCTCCCCACATGGGATCCGTGGGAGAGGCGACCTTGGCTCTGGGGCTGCCCTTCTGCTCGGGGACAGGGCCGTGAAATCAGAGCCCCGCAGGTGCCAGAGCCCTGCCGCTGTCCCCAGAGCAGCCCCGGGCTCCGCTGCCGCCTTTGGGGGTCCGGAGGGGACTCGCTCCCACGGCGGGAGGCTTGGGCAGGATTTCYCGGGGCTGGGCAGGAGCTGGAGCAGGGCGGGAATGCGGCTCTTCCTCCTCCGGCCCTGCCAGGAGCCGAGCCAGGAGCCCGCACCTGGCGGGGCTGAAACCCGGGTAAGGACAGCCCGGGGGACAGGGACGGGGGACAGGGATGGGGACAGGAATGGGGGACAGGGATGGGCATGGGGGACAGGGATGGGAGACGGAGATGGGGGACAGGGATGGGGATGGGGGCAGAAGCACAGAAAGGGGGAGGTGGCACAGACGCGGGAAAGGGGACAGGCATGAAGAGGGGGCACTGAGCGGGGGGGACACAGACACGGGGAGGAGACACAGACATTACATGGGGGCACACACACGAGCAGGTGGCACAAACATGAGTAAGTGTCACACACGAGCAGGTGTCACACACACACACACACAGGAGCAGGTGGCACACACATGAGTAAGTGTCACACACACGAGCCCGTGTCACACATAGACACACGAGCCGGTGTCACACACATGAGTGTCACACACAGACACACGAGCCGGTGTCACACACATGAGTGTCACACACACGAGCCGGTGTCACACACACACCCGGCAGCACCGGCGGGCAGAGCAGAGCAGAGCAGAGCAGGGCACAGCAGAGCAGAGCAGAGCAGAGCAGAGCAGAGCAAAGCAGAGCAGGGCAGAGCAGAGCAGGGCAGAGCAGAGCAATCCCCGCACGGCGCTGCCGCTCCCCGCAGCGGCGGCTCCCGGCTCCAKCCCAAGTTGGCGAGCAGGGGGCGGCCCCAGGGCTGCGGCTCCCCCGGCCCCTCCGAGCCCCGTCGCTCCTCCCGGGGGAGCGGCCAGCGCGGGGAGCGCTCCCGGCRCGGCTGCGGCAGCGGGAGGCTCCTGCTCCGGCGGGGGGAGCAGCCCTGGAGCCGCAGGTAACCACGGCCGGGAGCGGGGAACGGCGGCGATCGCGGCGGGGAGGACGGGCACGGGGCGGGCGGGGGGACACGGAGCGCACCCCGCTTTGGGGGGACACGGAGCGCTCCCCGCTTTGGGGGGACACAGAGCACCCCGCTTTGGGGGAACACGGAGCACTCCCCGCTTTGGGGGGGCTCGCTGGGGTGAAGGAGGCAGCGGAGCCGTGAGTGCCGCTTGTGGAGACACCGAATTTGCCCTTCTGAGAGGAGGGTTTGGGGCGGGAGAGAGGAGAGGCTCCATCCTGGCCGGGGGGATGGCGAGGGGGACCCTGGGGGAGTGGGGTGCCCAATCCTGGCCAGGGGGTGCCCGGGAGGGGGCCCCGGCCCTGGGGGTTGGAAGCAGGAGCAGCCTGAGCGCGGCCGTGGAGCTCGGAAGGGACACGAAAGGCACCCGGGGGGGACGTGCGGGCRCAGCCCGGGGCCGCTGTCACCGCTGTCACCGCGGGGAGGTGGCGGAGCCCGGGATGGCGCTCGGGGAGCGATCGGAGCTCGGCGGGGGATGCTCCTCTGGGATAAAGCCGGGCGGGGAGGGCAGGGSGCGGGAGGTCTCCAGGGGGGTCAGCGAGCAGAGGGGTCAGGGTCAGGGTGACACGGGGAGGGACAGGATGGGAACAGCTCCCGCTGTCCCTGGGATGGATCCCTGCAGATCCCAGCCCGTCCCCAGCGCCCGGAGCTTGGGAAAGAACAGCCGGGCTCGGCTGGTTTGGGCTCAGCCTGGGAGTTTTTGTAGCCCTGGGCAGGAGGAGACTCCCGGGTGAAGCCCCACAGCCGCTGGGAGCAGCCTGGGGGTGCTTGAGGGWCCCTCAGCTCTGGGGACAGCCAGCGGGGATTGGTGGCTGCACTGGAGCTGGAGTGGGATGGATCCAAGCCAGAGACCCCAAATCCTGGAATTTCCATTTCCGGCTTTTCTGGAGCTGCCGTTCCCGAGCTCCTTCCAGCGCGGGGCCCGGGGCTTGTCCTGCTCTGGCACAGCCTGGAATCAGCGCTCCTGGARCATCCCTGAAATCACTGCGGGTCCCTGGGCTGCAGAGAGGGAGGGTGGAAAAGCCCCTGGCTCTGGGGATGTGCTGGAGCTGGAGCCGGATCTGGGAGCTCCACCCCAGCCCCGCTGCCCGGAGGGAAAGCAGAGATGGGGCTGCACGCCCTGCTCGGCCTGGAGCGGCTGAAACCGGGGCAAACCCGGGTTAAATCTGGGACAAACCCCCCCTTAAACCCGGCAGCAAACCTACCTTAAATCTGGGAACAAACCCAGTTTAAATCCAGGAACAAACGCAATTTAAATCTGGGACCAAACCCATCTTAAATCCAGGAGCAAACCCAGTTTAAATCCAGGAGCAAACTCACCTTAAATCTGGGAGCAAATCTAGTTTAAATCTGGGACCAAACCCAGTTTAGATCTGGGATAAAACCCACCTTAAATCCAGGGGCAAACCCATCTTAAATCCGGGAGCACCTGGAACCAAACCCAGTTTAAACCTGGAACCAAACCCAGTTTAAACCCGGAACCAAAGCCAGCAGCGTTTGCTTGCCACGAGTGTTGGTGTGGCCGGAGCAGCTCAGAGTGAGCGACCCCTGAGCACGACTTAAACGTGTTTGGGGAGGGAAAAAAAGAAAAGCATTCAGCAAATATTTGGTTTTCTGGGTTGTTTTATGAGTTGTTTGCTCCTAAAAACAGCAGCAGCTTCCTCAGGTGCTCTGGGAAGCCCTGGGATGAGCTGAGGGGTAACGAGGTGCCAATGTGAAAATACAACTCCAGATTATTTTTTTTTGGGTTAAAAGTGGGAAGAAGTTGCTGAAGGTGGAATTCAGCTGAAGGCTGTTCAGTCCCCGTTCAGAGAGTGGGAGTMGAGGAGCAATTTCATGTGAGAAAGTTTTGTTTTCAGCAGACAAAAATCCATAATTSGGTTTTTTGGGGGCAACAAACGCCCCCTGAGGAGCCTCAAAGGCGGATTTGTGCAGGCAGAAAGTTCCTTTTCAGGAGAATCAGAATGGATTCCTTTTTTTTTTTTTTTTTGAGCTCCAGGTGGTGGGACAGGGCTGGGAATGGGAAAGCCGAGCTGTCCCCGTGTGTGGGAGCTGCTGGAGCAGAACGTTGTGATCGCTCAGGAGCTGGAGCAGCTCTCAGGGTGATGCTGCATTTCCCTGCTGCTCCCACCCAGCTTTCCCGGGATTTTTGGGTTATCCCAGAGCTGCTCTGCCGGGTGTTCCCAGCYCTCTGTGTTCCCAGCTCCCTCCCTYGCCTGCTCCAACCCAAATCCCAGGAATGCGGCCCCACGGGCCCTCTGGAAGGAGCAGGTGATGCACACTCAGCTCCAAAAGGGGGAAAAAATCATTAAAACCCCAGGAATTTATCGCAGCCGACCCCACGGGCTGGGAATTCTGCTGCCGGGGGACAATTCCTGGAGAGTTCTCCCGGTGTTTTTCCTCCCAAGAAGGTTTGGAAGGGCTGGCTGCCCGTGGGGTGTGTTAGCCCCAATTATCCCGGTGCTGGAAGCAGCAATCTGCCATCCTGGGGCTCTAATTCCATTCCCAGCAATTATCGTGGATGAGAGAGCGATGATTCCAGAGGCAAACAGGCAGCGGGATCCAAGCCAGCCCTGGAAAATCAGGTTTCCTGCTGCCATTCCTGCCTGATCCCGGCCTCTCTCTCATGCAATGCTCTCCACGGAGTTATTTTTGCTTCCCTGCTGCCACCGGAGTCAGGCGAAACTTCAGCCTTCATCTGCCCGGGCATTTTTAATTTTAAATTAAACACTTTAATTCCATTTGAAAGATTTGTTTTTCCTTATCCCCTTAGGTTGGGATGATTTTTTTTCAGTCGCTGTTCTGTCAATCCTCGGGGTTGTTTGGTTTGTTGGTTTTTTTTCCACCCAGGTTTATTTCGGAGTTTTCACAAATGTGAAATTCTAACACCATCACAGCTCTGCTATTTATTCCCTGAATTTTTTTGGGAGGCAGGGACAGGGATATATTCAGCTGCTCTGGATGCTGATTTTTTTATTTTTTCCCAGGATGCTGCTTTGTTAAAACTTGGAATTCTATCAGGGATTATTCCAGCTCTGAATTCCCTCAATTTTTGAGCAGAAAGCCCAGAATTTCTGGACAATCCCAGGGGTGGGGGGGTTGGAAATCCAAAACTGGATGAGAGGAAATTCCCTGGAGGCGTGTTCGTTTGTAATCCATTAATTAAGAACACCAAACAAGGCTGTGAGGGATCAATCAGCGCGTCTTAATTACCTTTAATCATGGTCTTTAATCACCCTTTGTGGAGCTTCAGGGTCGTGCTGACAAAAGGGGCCGAGCCCAAATCGTTCTGGTGAGGGACAAGTTGGACAGGGGGAAAAATTCCCTGTGCTCATCCAAGGAAAACATGGATTGACAGCTGGTCAGGGGGTTTGGTTTTTCCGGGGAAAATCCCAGGATTCTGGAGGCTGCGAGGCGAAGGCTGATGGGAGAAAACGTGGAATGGGGATCCGGGCTGGCTTCGCAGAGCTGGGGGACTCAGGGACATCAAATCCTGGGAAGTAAAGTCCTTGCTGGTGCTGGGAACAGCAGGGAAGAGCTGGAAGGTTTTGCATCAGAGCCTGAGGAAATGGATTTCCCCTCAGGAAAGGCCCTGGCGCATCCCTGGAATTGTCCTCACCCAGGCTGGATGGAGCAGTCTGGGATGATGGGAGGTGCTCATGGATCCCCTGTGACCCAAACCATGCCAGGGTTCTGGGATTCCCTCCCCAACCGGCTCGGGAATATTGGACAGCTCATCCCAGGGAACAGGAATCCTGAGGGAAAGGTGGGAATTCCCCCAAACCCGGGGGAAGAGCCCCAAAAACGCTGAGGTGATGAAGTGTCCCTGGCTCCAGGGGAAACCTGGCACAGCTGAGGGAACCTGGGAGTTCCTCTGTGTGGAAAACACACCCAGGCCACTCATGGAAAACCTCTGGAATGCCAGTGGATGGCTGGGAGGGCCCGAGGGCCTCTGCAAACTGGGATTTGGGGCTGGAGGATTTCTCCAGGGGGAGTAGAAATTGGAAGTACCCAAAGGAAAGAGCTCCTTTTTCCAAGGCCTGAACTCCAGAGGTGCTGGAAGGAGCAGGATCGGAGTTCCTGTGTGATCCCTCCAGTCCCCRAATCCTGAACACTGTGGGAAAAGGGACTTTGGAAAAGGAAAAGGCCTTTCCCATTTTTKAGAAGATTTTTTAGAGGATGAGCCACACATGACTGCCCTTCCTGACCTTCCCTGCTGAGTTCCAGCACTTCTTCTTTCCATGCCCTCCCATTTTTTTTTCCAGGCTCAAATGGAAAACTGGGTTTTTTTGGGCCCAGCCTGGATGTGCTGAGCTCGGCTGGGAAGAACATTCCCAATCCCAGCTCCATCCCAAGGCTGCAGCTCCATGGGTGTGAGTTTATCATAAACCCTGGCTGCCCCATCCCGAGTTTTCCCTTCCTGTCCTTCTCTCCAGTGATTCCAGTGGGGTCCCAGTAGGAAAATGGGAATTCCAAACCCCTCCCAGCCGAGGATGAGGGGTCCCAGCTTTGGCTCCTCCCAGAATTCCCCCATAAATAACCTGAGATTTGCCACAACTCAGGACTTCAAAAGGAGTTACAGAGCAGGATTTAAACCCCCATTTTTGAAGCCAGAACAGGACTTTTCCTGTGTTGTTTTATCCAAGCATTGGAGTTTTCCTGTGTTCTTTTATCCCATCCCGCTCCTGTTTCATTTCTCAGCAGCGTGCYCTGGGCTGAGCTCTGCCTGCAGCGGGACGCTGGGAATCGCATCCCGAATATTTCACATCCAGCCCCTCCCGGTCCCCCCTCACCCCCCGGCGCTGGGGCAGCTCCCGCAGCTCCCCCCGCACCCCCGCTTCCCACCCGGCCACGTGAGACTCCCACTCCCCATCTGCCCGTTCCCAAAGCGGCTCGGCACATTTGTGATTCCTCCCGGGAGCTGCAGGGACTCCTCCTCTCCCCCGGGTTTTTCTCACCCCGGGAGAAAGCCCAGCCACCGCCGGGGAGGTGGCTCCTGGAGAACAGGAGGGGTTTTTTTTTTCCCCCTGTGGGCGGGGTGTTTGTGATTCCAGCGCCAAACGCCCGGGTTGCGSTGGGGATGTGATCGTCAGGTGATGGCAGCGAAAACTGCGGGGCGTTCCTTCCACCTTCGGAGGGTTCGCTGTGGGGTTTGGGGCTTTACATCCCCATCTCTTGTAGGTGATGCTTCCAAGTTTCTCCACCTGATAAACACCTCCCGATCCCACGATCCTGCACCTTTCAATCCCACTGCAGCGAAAATGGGGGAAAATATTCCTGGGAATCAAGGAGAGGGAGCGTTGGAAATTCTGGTAAAATTTATTCCAGCTTCAAATCTGCTCAGCTGTCCTGGAGCTGCCCACTGCAGCTTGGATTCCCTGCAGGGAAAAGGGAATTTTGGGATAACAAACAGCTCAGGGTGAGAAGAGAGGRGGCAGGAAAACAAAAAATAGTCTTGAGAGATGGAAAAAGGGATTTTATTCCTTCCCTTCTCTGTGCACACGCCCTGACCTGGTGGGGAAGATCTCAGACATGAGCCTTGGAGCTCAGGGAGCTTTTTTTTTTTTTTTCCAAGGGTTTTCCATTGTTATGGAAAGTGTTTTTTTTTCCCTGATCCCAGTTCCAAGCCAAACACCTCCCACTATCCCAGATTGCTCCAAGCCCCATCCAACCCAGCCTTGGACAGTGCCAGGGATGGGGCAGCCACAGCTTCTCTGGGAATTCTGTGGGAATTCTATTCCAGAGCCTCTCCACCCTCACAGGGAAMAATCCAGCCCTGGATCCTGTGGAACAGAACCCAGCATCTGCTGGGATGGGCTCTGGGATTCTCCCATTGTGCAATTCCTTTGTTGGGAATCGATCCCATCCCACTCCCTGGCTGGATTATTCAACCCCAAATCCCCAATAGAAGAGAAAATGGAAACGTTTGTAAAATTGCTTTGAATTAACTCTTCCTGGAGCTCTTCTCCTTGAACTTTTGAACTTCTGGATTCTAAATTTTCCCATTTCTGAATTCTTCCAATTTTGAATTTTTCCAATTCTAAATTTTTTCAATTTTGAATTTTTCCCTCTAGGAACAAGATGCCAGTGAAGTTTAATCTCTCTTGAGAGGAAAACCACAGAGAGTGAGAAAGAGCAAAAAACCCAAAAGGCACCATGGATCCTTTGTACTTTCCCAGCCCGGAATCCTCTCCCGGCGGGGCGAACTCCTCCCTGCTGCCCAACGCCACCGAGAACGGGACGCTGCCGGGGCCTCCCCCGTTCCAGTACATCCACAAGGTGCTGATCCCCATCTGCTACCTGCTGGTGTGCGCCCTGGGGCTGAGCGGCAACGCCCTGGTCATCTACGTGGTGCTGCGCCACGCCAAGATGAAAACSGTCACCAACATCTACATCCTCAACCTGGCCGTGGCCGACGTGCTCTTCATGCTGGGCCTGCCCTTCCTGGCCACGCAGAACGCCATCTCCTACTGGCCCTTCGGCTCCTTCCTCTGCCGCCTGGTGATGACGGTGGACGGCATCAACCAGTTCACCAGCATCTTCTGCCTGACGGTGATGAGCATGGACCGCTACCTGGCCGTGGTGCACCCCATCAAATCCACCAAGTGGAGGCGGCCCAGGGTGGCCAAGCTCATCAGCGCCACGGTCTGGACCTTCTCCTTCCTGGTGGTGCTGCCCGTCATCATCTTCTCGGACGTGCAGGAGGACTTCCAGACGTGCAACATGAACTGGCCGGAGCCCGTCAACGTCTGGTCGGCCGCCTTCATCATCTACACCTCGGCGCTGGGCTTCTTCGGGCCCCTGCTGGTCATCTGCCTGTGCTACCTGCTGATCGTGGTCAAGGTGTGCAAGAAAAGATGTGGGCACCTCTCGGAACCCAGCTCTTTAAACGTGGGGTTTATTGCCAGGATAGTTGGTACAAAGTGGGGGGGATTGCCCAAGCTACAGCTTGGAGTAAGCCCTGAGAATGGAGAGGGTGAGAGAGCAGGGGAGAGAGCAGGCAGGGAAAGTGAGCATGAAGTTATGAGCATGTGAGCATGAGGGTACGCATGGGGCATGAGGTGCTGAGCTTGAGGAGCTTGAGGTTGTGTGTGAGTTTGTGTGTCTGTGAGTGTCTTGCCATCAGGCAGGCAGAAGCTTGTGGGTGTGTGTGCGTGTCTCTGTGTGTCTCTGTGTGTGTGTCTGTGTCTTTGGGTCTGTGTGTATCTGTGTGTCTGTGTGTGCATGTCTTTATGTTTGTGTGTCTGTGTGTGTGCACGTGTGTCTGTCTCTTGTCCCTGTTACAACACTTTATCTCTTTCTCTATGTCAAACATCACAATTGACAATGACCCCTCCATAGAAGACACACATCCCATACAATTTACATACAGCCTGTGAGCATTGCTACATTACCATGCACCTGTTACACTTTAAACCTCAAAACCCGCTTCCAAAAACTCTTTTTGCCACCTTGGCAGGGTCTTCTCCAACCTTTGCACTTCTCCAGCATGCCTTCCCTATCTTAGGGATTGTTTAACCCTGGGGATTTGGTGGTCAGCCGAGCTGTTGTTTTCTGGTCATTCATCCACCAGCTTCTGGCCTCCTAGATGTCAAAGGCTGCTTTCATTTCTCTCTTGCTCACAGATTTCACATTGTCACCGCCCCTTTCCCAGGTGTAATTCCATGGCTGTCCTGTTCTATCTCTCCCCACCCCAGGTGAAGTCCTCGGGGCTGCGCGTGGGCTCSACGCGGCGCCGCCGCTCGGAGCGCAAGGTCACCAGGATGGTGGTGATCATCGTGGTGGTGTTCGTGTTCTGCTGGCTGCCCTTCTACACCATGAACATCGTCAACCTGATCCTCATCCTGCCCGCYGACCCCGCGCTCGAGGGGCTCTACTTCTTCATGGTGGTGCTGTCCTACGCCAACAGCTGCGCCAACCCCATCCTCTACGGCTTCCTCTCCGACAACTTCAAGCAGAGCTTCCGCAAGGTTCTGTGCCTCCGCAAGGGCGACGGCGCCGAYGACGGGGAGCCCGTGGAGCAGAGGCAGGAGAACAGCAGCCGCCTGCAGGAGTCCATGCTGACCCACAGGAACGCCGAGTTCAACGGGCACATGCAGACCAGCAAGGTCTGAGCAGGGCACGGCACTGCGGAGTGACCTGGGGACCTCAAGGAGAGCACGGCCTCGCACTGCAGAGTGACTTGGGGACCTCGAGCAGAGCAGAGCCTGGCACTGCAGAGTGACCTGGAGGATTTGGGGACCTCGAGCAGAGCACGGCCTGGCACTGCAGAGTGCCTTGGAGGATTTGGGGACCTCAAGGAGGGCATGGCCTGGCACTGCAGGGTGCCCTGGAGGACTTGGGGACTTAAAGGAGAGCAGAGCCTGGCACTGGAGAGTCTCCAGAGGACTTGGGGACCTCAACCAGAGCATGGCTTGGCACTGCAGAGTCCTCTGGAGGACTTGGGGACTTCAAGGAGGCATGGCCTGGCACTGCAGAGTGCCCTGAAGGACTTGGGGACCTCAGCCAGAGCATGGCCTGGTACTGCAGAGTCCTCTGGAGGACTTGGGAACCTCAAGGAGAGCTCAGTTCACGCAAAAGGAACACGTGGAGCTTCAGAAGCTCCAAGAAATGTACACAAAGGGCTCTTCCCTGCTTTTCCCAGCTGGAAGTGTCCAAGCTCTCGTGGTGCCCTGCTGGATGTGATGTTTGGGACCACTTTGGGCCCTCCAGGGAGGGATTTCCAGGCTTTGCAGCCCTCCAGCGATGCAAAGCCAACACTAAGCCAGCTCTCATTCCCTTGTTAAGCTGGGTTTAAGGCTGCTTTGCACTGCTGGGATCAGCTCTGAGCAGCAAAGAGCTCAGCTGGGATCTTTGGGAATTCTTCAAGGGGATTTCTGAAAGGAAAAAGAGATTTCTGCAGAGTTTTGTGCAAAAAAAGCCCCAGCACTGCTCTGGAAATGGRTTTGGATGTGCTGGGTGCTGCCTTTGCTTTGTTTTCCTGTCACGAAGCCATCCCAGGGAGCCAGAACAGTCAGGAGCCCTTCAAACACAGCCAGAGAGGATAAAAAACCAAGATTAGGAAAACATTTTGGAAAGGAACCAATGTACCCCTGACATTTGCACCTTCCCMCCAATGAAACGTGCTGTAACCCCGTCACTGTGATGTCAGTGCTGGGGGTCCTGGGGAGATTCTGTGTCCATTCCTTGGTTCTGAGTGTAAGCCTGGACTCAAAACTGCATTTCCAGAAATTAAACCTGGCTCAAATCCTCTCTGTGTGTAAGTCTGGACTCAAAACTGCATTTCCAGAAATTAAACCTGGCTCAAATCCTCTCTGTGTGTAAGTCTGGACTCAAAACTGCGTTTCCAGAAATTAAACCCGGCTCAGCCCCCTCCTGACTGGTGCAGTAGCCAGGGTGGTGTTTGGGCCTTGATCCTGAGGGTTTTTCCCAATTTTAGTGATTCCATCATTCCGTTCATTCTGTTGGATGTGACACTGCCATTCCCAAACCCAGGAGCTGCCAGGATCCCCTGAGACACCAGCACAGGGACCAGGAGYRATTCRCTGCCTGCTKTCCCCCAGCAGTGCCCACCTGCCCTGCACCTCATCCCAAATCCCAGCACAGCCAGGTTTCACTGACTCATTCACAACATGAACATTTTCCAGGGGGTTTGGTGTGAGCTGGGCTGGGATTCCCTCAGTTTCCCACCCGAAATGATCCCTCCGGGAAGCTCTGGAGTGGGAAATGAGTGGAAAGCTCAAAGCTGGGGCAGGGAAATCTGCCTTGGAAAGAGAAGGGATTTGAGTAAGTTCAGATTTCTGGGAAGGAGCCAAACCCTGGCTTGGGCAGAGCAAAGAGCATTTCTCTCCTCCTTCCATGGAATTTGATCAAATCTTTGGAATTAACCAAGGGAAGTTTTATCTGGAGGGAACAGACCCTGGAAAAGAGGTGGATAAACCTGGGCCTTGTTTTCCAGATGCCCCAGATTCATCCCACCTCTTTCCTCTCTCCCCCAGGTCAGGACTGGGATCCCAATTCCCAGAAAACAGAGATTCCAGCCAGCCCATCCAACATTCCCGCTGGAAATGCTGCARTCCATCATATTTAAGGAGCAAATTTAGGAAAGCTCTCAATGCCCCGATTCCCAGGAAAATTCCCTTTCCATCCAGCAGCTCCCTGGGGAATCCGGTGCCATGGGAATGCTGCTTTGRAGGAGCTCTTTTCCCAGCCCAAGGAATTTTTTTCTGGGAGCAGCTCCTGCAGATCATCTCTCCCAGAGCCACGCAGCCTTTGCTCCATGGGATTCCCTCCTCATCCTAAAAAATCCCTCCTCAGACCTGCTCTGTGCCTTTGGGAGCTCCGCTGGCTTTTCCCCTCAATCCCAGCTGCCATTCCCGGGCTTCTCCTGGCAGCTTGGCAGTGGAATTCTGAGGAGCCAGCTGAGCTGCCAACGTCCCTGCACGCATCCCATCAAAACATGTCATCCTTCCACAAAGACTGACAAATTCCCGGGAAAATCTGTCCTCCCAGCCAGCCCTTCCCGGGAGGCTCCAGACAGCATCGACACTCCCCAATCCCCCTTTTTTCTTCACACATCCCAACCCCAATCCCTCAGCCCCRGGGATTGAGTGACATTTTTAATACCTCGACAGACAATCCTTCCMAATTCCAGCTTATTCAGCTTTTTCCTTTGATTCATCCAAAGATTCCAAATGTTGGCTTTGCTGAGAAAAAAAAAGAAAAATCCCCACCCACGGGAAGATCATGGAAAATTTGCCTGGTGTCCACCTGACCTTCAGGAAAATGGTTTGGATAAAATGAAAATTAAATAAAATAATAAATAATTTTAAAAATCTGCAATTTCTGGTTCAGGCTCCAGCTATGAATGTTCAGTGAAATCCATGGAATAAAGGGAATTCCAGCTGCTGGATACCAAAGGATGTGAAGGAAGGATGTGTGGAAAAATAAATAAATAACCTTTGGGATACAGGAGCAGCTTCCTTCAGGGATTCACTTTTTATTCCATGAAAATTGATTTAATTGAGGGGGGGGAAATAATGGATTCAGTTTGGACAAATGCACTCGGAGACAGCAATTCCGAAGGGCAGATTCCAGAGGGATTGGGATTCATGGGCTCCACTGGGCACTTCCTGGGTTTCAGCAGGGTCACCATGGATCCTTTGGGATCCCTCCTGGCTGCTCTCMCAGSGAGGAAAAGCCCAGGAATGTGCCTGAAGTGTGGGATTTATCCTGGGATTTATCAATGGATTGATGTTGGAGTAGGAGCAGGGCACGCATGGAATTTTTGCACCTTCCCTCTTTTACTCCCAGTTAAATGCAGCTCTCTGTTCCCTGGGATTATCCCTGGCATCCAAACATTCCCTGTGACCCAGSCTCGATCCATCAGCAGCATCCCTAAACCCTGCAATTCCCAGTTTCCTTTCCCTGCTCCTCGGAACAGCAGCCGAGGCAGGACCGGCTGGTTTCATTCCCGTGATTTATTCCCAGGACCTTTTATCCATCCACAGCCCCTGGCTCACCTGGGACGCCTCCGCCGCTCACCTCACCCCGCTCCCGGTTCTCCCGGGTGGTTCATTCCCGGTCTGGGCGGTGTTTGGACAGCTCCATGGAAATCCGGCGCCGTTGCCATGGGATGGGCGACGCTCCGCGCTCCCTCTSCCATTCCCGCAGCAATCCCGTAACACTTAATCCTCCCTATCTGCCCATCATTCCCTGGAAAGCCGCGCCGGGTGAAGCTGTCCCCGCTGGCTCCCGGCTCCTGAGCCTTTAATCCCCGGATCCCTTTCCTGACCTGGAGCCGGAGTCATCCCAATCCTTGGTTGTGCTCAGCRTCGGCCCGGGATGAACCCGCCGCGCTTCCTCCGACAGGAAAAGCAGCAGCCCTTGCAAAAAGCTGGGAATGAGCAATGCTGGCCCSAGGGGATGGGAGATAACGGAGGAATTTCCATCGGGATTTGACCCTGGATGCAAGCGCAGCCCAGCCCTGGAAGTGCAGGGAATCACCAGGGGAGAGTTTTCCCTTCGCGTTCCATGGATCATCTCTGCTGGGTTTGGGGTTTATCATCCCAGCGCATCACTCTGGGATGGGAGATCCAGGATTGCAGCCCCCCCTGCTCCAGAGGATCCCAGAGTTTTATATTCCRGAGGGAGATTTGGGGCTTTTCCTCCCCCTGCTCCAGAGGTGAATCCCACCACGGTTTTCTCTGGAGAATCTGGCAGGAAAAATAAAGGATAAAACCCCCTCCAAGGCCTCCGTGAATTTAAGCTCTCCTGGCTTTTCYCAGCAAAACTAAGAATCGTGGAATGGTTTGGACTGGGAGGGAGTTAAAGCTCATCCCATTCCAAGCCCTGCCATGAGCAGGAACAATTTCTGCTATCCCAGAGTGCCCCAAGCTCCAGCCTTGGACACTTCCAGGGATCCAGGGGCAGCAATCCTGGGCATAATTCCTGCATCCCGGAGGAACAACAGAGCCAGGGAACACAGATCCCATGCACAATTCCCGTTTCACAGGAGGAGAAGCGCTGGCTCCGGGAGCCGTGGTGACAGCAGCTCCCCTGGGCAGGGTAATTAATTAATTATGCATTCCCAGAATTAATGAGAGCATCCTGTTTGCATCCCTGTCCCGTTTTCCCGCAGATTCCAGCCCCATATGCCGGGTGCCAGACAGGGCTGACAGCCCTGCATCCCACATTTGGAATTATTTGATTTCCTGGCGTGCCTGAGCCTGGCTCCTGACAGGAATCAGAGTTCCACGGAATTAATTCATGGCACTCCATGGTGTTCGGATTTTTCCAGCACGTTTTCAGGGAGGGAAAAGCGGATTTGTGGATTCCTGACGTGATAAAAACACAGACGGAGCCAGGGAATGGGAATGGGGGTTTCTGCATCCCTGGAATCACGGGATCACTGAGGTGGGAAAAGATCTCTGACAGCACTCGGCCCATCCCTGTCCAGGGGTCTTTTCAGTCCTGGAAAAATTCAGGATTTTGAATTAAAAGGGATGAAAACCCAGAAAAACAGGGAAAAACGATCTGGTGGAGGAATGATTTTGGATTCTTCCCTGCATGGAAGAAGGGAGATGATTCCACTGTGATTCCCTGGGAATTCTGTGCTGGGGTTTGGATCAGCAAAACCCCAAWTCCAGTGGCGATTCCTCAGTTTCCTGAACATGGAATTTCACTGCTGGAATGGCCTCGGGGTGGCTGAGATCCAGCCTGGAGCCAGCAGAGAGGGATTTGTTTCCAGAACCATCCAGAGAGGAAGCAATTCCTGGGAGAGCCGATTTTAATGCGATTTTCCCTGGAAATAGCATTAGGCTGTCATTCCCAATGTCTGGCAGGAATTGTTGGGTGCCCAAATCTCTGCAGCAGCTCTTGGTTGGAATACAAATGGAGCTGGGGAGGAGACATCCACAGGTTTGGGAATGGGGAAGCAAATCCCTCCTCATCCCAGGGAYCCGGCTCATCCTCCCTGTTTGCCCRTTCCTGAGGGGATGAAATTCTTCCCACGTCTCTGCTGGGGCCGAGTCCAGCTCTGCAAGGACACAAATCCAGAGTTTTCCCCACAGGAAGGTCCTGCCCCATCAGAATCCCAGGGATTTTTACTGGAAAACCTGGGAGAGAACGGGAAATCTCCTAAAATCCAGCAAGGAAAAGGTGCTGAGGGCAGAGGGCACACGTGGATTTGGCTTTTCCCAGGCTGCTGCTGCCTGGATCTCACCAGGAAAAAGGCAGGATTTTTCCACTCTGGAAAATCAGGAGGAGAAGAGGGAATCCTCAGGATTTACAGGAACAGAGCATGGAGCAAGAACAGGGAACCACCAAAACAAATCCCACCTCTCATCCCGGGGAGGGACGGAGATTCCCAGCCTGTCCTGGATTTGGGAATTGCCATTCCTAGATTTGGGAACTGCCATTCCCAGCCCCTCTACGGTTTGGGAATTGCCATTCCCAGCCTGTCCGGGGTTTGGGAATTGCCATTCCCAGCCTGTCCAGGATTTGGGA
>CADDXX010000438.1:8626-18994 GCA_902810485.1 Alauda arvensis | reverse complement strand
TTTGGGAATTGCCATTCCCAGCCTGCCCATGGTTTGGGAATTGCCATTCCCAGCCTCTCCATGGTTTGGGAATTGCCATTCCCAGCCTGCCCAGAGTTTGGGAATTGCCATTCCCAGCCTCTCCATGGTTTGGGAATTGCCATTCCCAGCCTGTCCAGGGTTTGGGAATTGCCATTCCCAGCCTGCAGGGAGGGTGTGGAAGGCCAAAGTCTCCATCCAAGCTTTTAGCCGGGATTGCTCCCTGGCTTGGAAGCGCTCTCTGTTTGTTTTCCCGCTTTTCCCTCCCATCTCCYGCATTTTCTCCCAATCCTTGGGAGCGGGCAGATCCTCGCCGGAGTCATTAAATCCCACTCCACTCATCCAGAGGCAATCCATTATCCTGATTTGTTGCCTGGTGTCCTTATCGGCCCCGATGTTATCTCGCTGTTCCTGTCGTAAATCCRAAGTTTCCTCCTGGACAGG
Source organism: Alauda arvensis (assembly GCA_902810485.1). NCBI lineage: Eukaryota > Metazoa > Chordata > Aves > Passeriformes > Alaudidae > Alauda > Alauda arvensis. Next base: position 18,532 of record CADDXX010000438.1, on the reverse strand, counting down.
AAGGGAAGAGTTTGCCCGAGGCTCCGGTGCCTGTTGTTATTCCCGAGAAAAATCCATCCAGAGGGATGAAACCACACCCAAACAGGCTCTTTATCCCCAAAAAACAGGCTGGGAGGAGATGGGAATGAGTGATTGTGGCATTCCCGGGATACAGGGAGCGGAACAACCCCGAGCAGAGGAGGTTTAGGGATTCCAGCCCTGGGAAAGGGATTTTAAACGGTGCCAGTGGGGAAAACTTTGGACATTCAGCTTTTGCAGATTCCAATTAATTCCCAAAAAAAACCCCTCATCAGGCTGAGATTCCTGGTTTTTAAGCCATGCTGTGGGCACCCTTTGGATTTTGCCCCTGGAATTGGTGCAGATGTAATGATTTCCCTCTYTATCCCCAAAAATAGGCTGTGAGGGGGTGGGAATGAGGGATTTCGGCATTCCCGGGATAAAGGGACCTGAACAAGCAGAGCTGGGGAGGTTTACGTTGGATTTTAGGGAAATTTCCTTCCCAAAAGGGGTGTCCAGCCCTGGAAAAGTGATTTTAAATGTGACAGTGGGAACATTCAGCTTTGCCATATCCCAGCTTTCTCCCCCAAACCTCAGCAGGCTGAGATCCCGGTGGTTTTTAGGTCATTTGGGATAACTTGGATCCTGTGGATCCCTTTGGATGCTTGGAAAAGGTCGCTGTGCCCCTGGAATCGATGTGGATTTAATGATTTCCCTGCTCCTGGCACTGGGATGAGTCATGAGGGCTCCAAAACCCAAATATCTCTCTGCTGGAGATGTGTTTGYTCAGGGATAAAAATGATGGATTTTYGCTGCTTCCCAGGARGAAGGGAATTCTCCAGAATTCCGTGGATTGAGCACATCCTGGGTGGGGTTTTTCCAGCCCTGGCAATAACCAGGGGATTTTTAATTGTGATTTCAGCCAGTGCAGCAAACGGGAGATGGGAATGAGCCAGAATTGTGGGGGATTTGCTGGATCTGGGAGGAATGAGGAATTCCAGCCGAGCTGGGAATGCTCCTGCTCCACCACAGAGCTCCTGCCAGCAGCAGGGAATCCTTTTCCCAACCTAGGCATGGGACAGGGAGGATTTAGAAGTAGGAAGAGGAGGGAAAAAGACGTGGAGCTCTCCAAAATTCCCATTTAAAATCATGGAAATTTCCCAGGTTTCCTTTTCAGGATGCAGGATGAGGGGAGCAGGAGCACACTTGAGGTTTCAAGGCTTGGGATTTGTTTTTAACTGGAATTTTCCACTTAAAAGTCCCTATTTTCAGGAAAATTGGGAGATCCTGAAGATTTGGGATTGATTTAGAGGAAAATGAGTTGGTGACAGCATCCTTTTGGGAATTATTTGGATTAAAGGAGATTTTTCCAGGGTCAGTGTGGTGCTTTTACCCAGGGAATGCAGAAAAACCAATGGAAAACAGAGAAACAACCCCAGGTGCTGAAAGCAGAATCTTTATTTCAGCTACTTTTCCCAAAGCTGGGGGAGGTGAGATCCATGGAAGCGTTTTCCTGGCGAGAATTCCCCTGGATTCTTTGTACAAAATGGTTGGGAAGCAAACGAGAGACTGGGAGAAAGGAAAGAAGGAATGGGATGGAATGACGGGGTTGTGCTGCACCACAGTTCTGTCCACAAGTTTTTAGGRAAAAAGCCCCAAATCCCTAAAAATCACTGCTTGAAGAAAAACTCCTCCTTCTTCCCAGTTTTCCCTCCATTTTCCAGAAATGATGCTGATCCAAGATGGGAATTTCTGGGTAAAAGCACCCCCAAATCCCTAAAAATAGTAATAATAAAAAAAACCACACTGGAATTTGGGATTAATTCCTGAGCAAAATGTTGATTTGAACACCAAAATTCCTGCCTGAGAGGAGCCAACCTGGTGCTGCTGAGGGGGGAGCTCTAATTAGCCATGATTTCTGCAGGAATAATGAAATTCCTTGATTAGCACCTGGATAACCCCTCTGGACCTTAGGGATAATTATTTGATCACAATGCTGTCCTAATTGTTGTAATTCCTTCCCTAAGGCACAGCAAAGCAGGGAAATTTTGCTGCCAGCTTGGCAGATTTTGGAGGATGTTCCATAGGGAACTGGGAACCCTCTGGAATTTYTGTGCAGGGGGAACAGAGCCCTCCATCCACACAGGGGTGGAAAACCACCCTTCCAACATTCCAAACGGGACAGGAGGTGCAGAGCAAAGGGAAATTTTTGCTGTCAACTTGGGAAGCTCTYCAGGGATGTTCCCAAGGGTCTTTACTGGGAACTGGGAACCTTCTGGAATTTTTTGAGCAGGTGGAGCAGTCACCTTTGTCCACTCCGGGGTGGGAACCCAGCCTCCCAAGGGCTGCAAATATTCCAAATGGAATGGGAGATGCAGGGAAAGAAGGGAAATTTGTGCTGCTAACTTGGCARCTCTCCAGGGATGCTCCCTAGGGGGGAAACTTCTGGAATTCTYGTGCAGCTGGAACAGTCCCCTCCCTCCCTAAATGAGTGGAAAGACCAGCTTTCCAAGGGCTGCAAACATCCCAAATGGAGCGGGAGATGCAGGGAAAGGAGGGAAATTTTTGCTGCCAGTTGGAAAAACTCCGGGGATGCTCCTGAGGGATCACAAAGGGAGAGGGGAACCTTCTGGAATTCTTGCGCAGAAGGCGTGGAAAAACAGCACTTCCAGGGTTACAACCATTCCAAATGGAATTATAGASACAATTCTAGAGGGAATTTTATCTGCTGGATGGCCCAAAGCTGTGCCCCGTGAGGAGGAGCTCCTAGGGAGAATCCTACTCCAGGATTTCTGAGGAGAATTCCCGAGGAGCTCCTACTCCAGGGCGGGTTTGATCAGGTGCCCGTTGAAGGTGATGTAAACGTCCGACTCCTCGCTGTACACGGCGTTCTCCCGCTCCCTCTTGAACATCCTGACCCACACCTCGTCCCCCTCCCGCAGCTCCAGCATCAGGCTCTGGCTCTGCATGATGCTCCTGTCGCTGGGCTGCGCGTACAGGACGGCCGCGGGCTCCTCGTTCCTCATCAGGTGCACGTAGGTCTCCTTGAAGTTCCAGGTGTGCACGTTGAGGCTGAAGTAGTACACGCCGGGCACGGCGCAGAAGAACTTGCCCGAGAACATGTTGAAGTGCTGGTAGAGGTTGACGAGCTCGGTGTCGAAGGTGAGCGGCTGGAAGTAGTGCGAGCTGTGCAGGGGCTTGCGGCGGCCCACGGAGAAGGCGGCGAAGAGCAGCTTGCACGAATGGCCCTGCGGCCCCGCCTGTCCCTTCTGGCCCTTGCGGCCGCTCTGCCCCCGCGGGCCCGGCTCCCCCTCCTTCCCGACCGCTCCGGGGAAGCCACGCTCGCCCATCTCGCCCTTCTCGCCTGGGGAGAGGGGGGAAAAGGGGGTCAGGCACAAGGGATGGGGAGAGAAGGGATGGGGAATGAGCCAGGGGAAAGCGGCAGGGGAGCTGCTGGAGAGGTGTTGGGCCGGCCTGGGGATGTGGGTCAGGGATCAGCAGCTTCCCAGTTCCCAGRAGGGTTAATCTGGGAATGCTGGCCAGGGATCAGCAGTTTCCTGAAGGGTTAATCTGGGAATATTGGTCAGGGATCAACAGCTTCCCAATTCCCAGAAGGGTTAATCTGGGAATGCTGGCCAGGTATCAGCAGTTTCCTAGTTCTCAGAAGGGTTAATCTGGGAATRTTGGTCAGGGATCAGCAGCTTCCCAATGTCCACAAGTATTAATCTGAGAATCTGGGCCAGGTATCAGCATCTCCCCATTTCTCTGAAGGGTTAACCCAGGGATATTGKTCAGACATCAGCAGCTTCCCAATTYCCAGAAGGATTAATCTGGAAATATTGGGATCAGCAGCTTCCAAAATCCCAGGATTAACTTTGGGCCATGTTTGGGCACCGCCACATTTTGGGGAACCCCTTGTTTTGGATACATTTTGGGCATGACAACCTTTTGGGCACCCCTTCGCCTTTGGGCACATTTTGGGCACCCCTTGCCCCTGTTTTGGGCACACCTTGACCCTGTTTTGGGCACAACCATGTTTGGGACACCCGCTAACCTCATTTGGGGCATATTTGGGCACCACCACATTTTGGGCACCCCTTGCCCTTTGTTTGGACACATTTTGGCCACCCTTTGACCTTGTTTTGCCGCTTTGGGGCGCATTTGGGCACCACCACATTTTCTGGACCCCCTAATTTTTATTTTGGGCACACTTTGGGCACAACCACATTTTGGCCACCCCTTGACCTCATTTTGGCACTTCGGGGCACATTTGGGGCACATTTGGGTACCCTTTAACCTCGTTTGGGCACCACCACATTTTGGCCACACCTTGACCTTATTTCGGGCACTTTTGGAGCACCCCTTAACCCTCATTTTGAATTTCGGGCTGGATTTTGCCGTCTTTAAGGCCCGAGCAAGAGGAGCAGCTCTCGGGGAAAAAGCCTCACCCACCTTTGAGGATGGTGATGTCGATGGTGGGCTGGATTTTGGGCACGGCATAGCGGGGCTCCGCGCTCMTCCTGGCGGATCTCTGCGCCAGGATGGACACGGGCTGCTCCGAGGGCCCGCAGCACCGCACACACGACAGGCGCCGCCGGGGCAGCGCCGGGCCCGGCTCCGATCCCGCGGTACCGGGGCAGAGCAGGAGCAGCGGGAGCAGCGGGAGCAGCGGGAGCAGCGGGAGCAGCGGGAACACAGCTCCCATCCTCGGGAACAGCGGGATCACGGATCCCATCCTCGGGAAGAGCGGGAACACAGCTCCCATCCTCGGGAGCAGCGGGATCACGGTTCCCATCCTCGGGAACAGCTGGAACAGCTGGAGCACGGCTCCCATCCCCGGGAACAGCTGGAGCAGCTGGATCACAGCTCCCATCCTCGGGAACAGCGGGATCACGGCTCCCATCCCCGGGAACAGCTGGAGCAGCTGGATCGCGGCTCCTATCCTCGGGAACAGCGGGATCACAGCTCTCGTCCCGGGAGCAGCTGCAGAGGAGAGGGAACACAAACCATTAACGGGGCGATCCCGATCGGCACCACCTGGCCCTGCTTTCCTTGGGGTTAATCATTGACGGGACACTCCGGCCGGGAACGGCGCTCCCCGGAGAGCCGGGAAAGGCAATTCCCGGCTGGCATTTACCTGCGACAGCTGCCRAAGGGACAGCGGGTCAACAAAAGAGATGGGGGGGGAAAAAAATAATAAAAATCCCAAGCCAAACAAAACCTGCTGGGAGAGGGAGCTCCGCTGGAAAAGCTCCTGGAGCGACGGGAAATTTCTGGGGGAAGGACAAAAGGGATGCTCTGTTTGGTGCCTCAGTATCCCCCAAAAAATCCGAAATTAAGGCCAAAATATGGAATTTCTATAAGCAGAAAAATAAACATAAAAGAAAGAAATAAAGACAATTTAAATAAATAAATGAACAAACAAAAGGTTAAAATAGAAATGCATACAAACTAGAAAAATTATAAATATAGAGCACGTATAATGTATATAAACATATAACATATTAAATATAGAAATATTTAAATAAATAAATAATATAAAAATAAATTTAGAAAAAAATTTTTAAAAATTTGTTTGTTTGTTTGTTTGTCTATTTGTTTATTTATTTATTTTAAATATAGACCAAAACTTGATTTTTTTGGGGTGAGGAAAAGCCCATAAGAAAAACAAAATGAAAAAGAAATCGAAAGCGTTTCTATCTTTAAATGGTCTCCAGCAGCCTCTTGCTGGTGACTTCTTTCCATGGTTTATCCTTCCCCGTATTTTCTTCCAGCTGGAATTCCTGTGTGCATTTTCCAGTTGGATTTTCCCACGTGGAATGGAAACACAAAGGGCTGAGCCAAACTGGACAGAAGTGGGGTTTGCTCTGCACAAACCCTGGGGTTTGGGARTCCTTGGTTTTATTTTCATCCTGGGCATCTCCAAAGGTTCTGGGTGCTGGGAGAAATCCAGGGAGGAAATGGCTCAGCTGGGGAAGGAGAGGGATTTTCTCTGGCTCAACACAAACCTGTTCCTTAGGGAAAATTGGAGCTGATTCTGGGAGAAACGCAGGGAGAAAATTCCTCATCTTTTCACCTGTTCCTAAAAAGGGATCAGAGCTGGGACTGGGAGAAATCCAGGGAGAAAATGCCTCAGAGGGGGAAAAAAAGAGGAATTTTCACTGACGTGTTCCTAAGGAAAATTGGAGCTGATTCTGGGAGAAATCCAGTTAGAAAATTCCTCTTTTTTTCCCATTCTGATGCATTTTTTTCCTCTGGATTTCTCCCAGATTCTGCTCATTCCTTCCCAAGGCACAGCTCCATGAGGAGCCAGAGAAAATTCCTCTATTTTCCGCATTTAAGGCATTTTATTCCCTGCACTTCTCCCAGGATCAGCTCCARTCCCTCCCTGGGAACAGGTGAAAAGGAGAGGAATTTTCTCTGGCTCCTCACTGACCTGTTCCCAGGGAAGGATTGGAGCTGGAGGCTGGCCACTCGTTCCCATTCCATGTGTAATTAGTGTCATTCCACTGATTGCAGTGGAGCCTCATCCAGGACAGATTTCTTGGATCGATGCCTCCGTGGATCTTCTCCAAAGTCCAATTAATGAGCTGGACTCGGGCTGACCCTGTGCTGGGAATGGCTCCTGTTCCCCAGCTGGAATGGGTTGGGAAGGGGGTGCTGGATGGCCTGGATTTCACTGGAAATCCAGGATTCATGGATTTCATTCCAGAGGGAGGGAACGAAGGAGAATTTCCAGCCTTGGAGCTGCTTTCCCTGGGAACAAAATGAGCTGGGGGTGGAAAAAAGGAGGGAAAACCTGTCAGGAGTGGGATTGGACCAGCATTCCTGGGAAATGTTTTCTTTCCCTTCTTCCCTGCTCCAAAAGAAGTGTCAGTCCCACTTTTCCGGCTTCCGGGAAATCCAGCAAATCCCTATTAGCAGGAAAATACTGAGTTCCCCTCTGAGAGCAGGGAATGTTCTGCTGGAATCCATCAGAGCTGGAAATACATTCGGATCTGTAATTGTACCTCATTCCAGTGGCAGCTGGAGGAGGGATCAATCCCCCTTTTCCATCAGCATTCATGGATTGAATTCCATGTATTTAAATCCTTTTAAATTTCCATTAATTTTTAAAGCCACCTTKGAGTTTCCAGCCAGGAACGGAACCACAGGAAGATCAAATGGGCAGAAAATCCAAAAACCAGCCCAGGATGGGCTTGATGGGCTCAGAGGGCTTTTCCAGCCTCAGGAATTCCGGGATTCCCTGAGCCACGCTCTGAATTCCTGCTGGTATTTACCTCYCTGTCATTCCTAGGGCTTCACTTGGGAAAGAATTCCATGGCTTTAAATTCAGACAACACCAGGCCCTGCCCCTTTTAACTCGGGACAAACCCCGATTAAAACCCCACAGTTAAACCCAAAACCTTGATGGAAAACTCCACTCCAGACATGGAAAATATTCCAGCTGTGCCTTTTTACCTTTTCTCTTCTCTCCAGCTCCTCAGGGCTCCGGAGCTCCTTGGATCGGGAGCAGCAGGAAACGAGGCATCCTCAGGGCTGGGATATTCCTGACTCTGCGCTTCCTCTTGGAAAGGAATTCTCCGGGATTTGTTTTGTTTTCTCCCCCAGGAGCATCTAAAATTTCTCAGGGGGCAGCTCCCTGTGGAAAAGCCCAGATCACTGGAGGAGTCTGTGAGTTTTCCAAGGAAAACGCTGCTGGATCCCTGCCGGATGAAATATCCCGGGGATCCTGCAGGAGCTGCTCTGCGGCAGGAGYGGTTTGAGAACTCCCAGGCAGGAATGTTTGCATCCCAAAAAGGAAGTGGGTGAGGAATTCCCACTGCCTGTCGTGGTTGGAGGATGAGGCACGTCCTTGTCCGGGTGTTTATCCAACGCTGGGAGGATGGAGAAGAGGGGCTGGGAGTGCTGCTGGAGCCGTGAGAGAGGCAGGAATGGAGGGAAAACCGGGATCAGCCATGGAGACATCCAGGAGTGGAGCTGCATCTGGATTTGCAGTGCCTGGGGGARTATTTGTCCAGGAATTTGCGGCTCCTTTCCCAATTATCTGGTTTATTTTTAATTTTCTGGTGCTTTTTTMGCCTGGGCCTGTTTCCAGTGGGAGTGATTCCCTGAATTCCTCCATCCTGGGAGGAGCCAGCCCTGAGCAGCAGCCACTGGGGCGCTCACCTGCTGGGAATTCACCGGGAATTCACCAGGAATAGGAAGAGACGGGGTTCCCAAGGAAATATCCCTGCACACTTGGGGGRTTGGATGGATTTGACCCAATTCCCGTGGGGGTGCTAAGGGAGGAGAGGCTGTGCCCGATGGAAACACTCCCGGGAACCTGGATCCCTGCGAATTCCCAAAGTTCCGTCCTGCCCTAGCAGCGGGATGTCCGTGATTCCCAAGGGAACAGCTTTTCCCTCTTTCCTTCTCTTCATCCCGAGATTCCACCCTGCTCTGGGACAGGAGGGATAGGAGGRTGTTYGTGATTCCCAAGGGAATWYAGACMGGGAGYAGGAGGATRTTCSYRATTCCCAWGGGAATTCAGACCGGGASYAGGAGGATGTTYCCAGTTCCCAAGGAAACACGGACAGGGAGCAGGGGATGACCCTGATTCCCAAGGGAACAGCTTTTCCCTTTTTCCTTCTCTTCATCCCGAGGTTCCACTCTGCTCTGGGGCAGGAAGTAGGAGGATGTTCCGATTCCCATGGGAATTCAGACAGGGACCAGGAGGATGCTCCGATTCCCATGGGAATTCAGACAGGGACCAGGAGGATGCTCCCGATTCCCAAGGGAATACAGACAGGGAGCAAGGGATGTTCCCGATTCCCAAGGGAACACCTCTTCCCTCTCTCCTCCTCCGTGTCCCTGCCGGTCCCTCTGACTCCTGCAGTGTCCTGGAATTGTCCCCGCTCCAGGCTGGGCGGCTCCCTGGCGGAATTCCCGGCTCGGGAGCCGGCGCAGGCGGTGATTCAGCAGGAATTACAGTAAAAGTCATTCCCGGGGCAGCTCCTCCCGCAGGACAAAGCTCCCGACGGCAGCGGCCGGCCCCGATCCCTCCTGCGCCCTTCCCGATGGAAAAGCGGCTTTCCCGGGATTTGGAAATGCTGGGAATCCAGCGAGAGGCCCTCGGGGTTTTCCTCGCAGAGGGTCCCGGGTGGGATTTCCCCACCAGGATGCGGTGCCTGGATCCCTCCCGGCCACGCTCCCATCCCAATCCCATCCCGGCACATTCCAAAGGGCTGCAGAGGAGCAATTCCCTGGAAGTTTGCACGCCTGTGGAGGCTCCGGGAACCGGCTCCTTCCTGCCCTGTCCCSCGCGGCCACATCGGATCCATCCCCATCCCGCTGGGAACAGCTCCGTCCTGGGCTGTCCCGGGTGGATAACGGGATAGGGAATTGGAATCGGGACAAATCCAAGCCAGCCCAGCGCTTCCAAACCCCCTCATTCCCGCCTTTCCCAAGGAATCATCTCAGCAGGGTGGGAATGCTGCGATCCCACAGGGGATTTGATCCCTTTATCCCCATCCCTATAACTCACCTCGTCCCCTCAGAATCCCTGGATTTTCCCTCCCGTGCTATYCCTCAGCTGCTGCTGCCGCAGCTCTCCGGGCAGGCTGCAGCTCCCGTGCTGGGATCCAAGAGAAACACGCAAAGTCAGGCCGGATCCTCTGGAAAACTTGGCAAAAGGGAGTTTTTTTTCCCCCCTGGTTTTCTTTGCTTGCACCAACTTGTGCCGGGCTCCTGTGCCTTTGTCCCGCTCCGSTTTCCTCGGGATTCGCTGCCAGTCTGGAATTCCACAGGGCCTCTCCCAGGGGTGGAAATAAAAAGTTAAAAAAAAAATTGGGATAAAAAAAAAAAAAAAAGTCTGGAATTCCACAGGGCCTCTCCCAGGGGTGGAAATAAAAAGTTAAAAAAAAAATT
>CADDXX010000437.1:669654-712542 GCA_902810485.1 Alauda arvensis | reverse complement strand
CTGAGGGGCAGATGAGGGACCCCCAGGAGCAGCTGGTGATTGCAAGAGAGGGAGCCCCAGGGTGGTCCCAAGGTGGCCCCGAAACACAGGTGTGGCAAAAGGAGGGAATTGGGAGCAACCTGGAGGGATCRGKAGGGTCTGGGGGAGGCCCAGGGTGGTCCCAAGGTACAAGTGAKAGAAAAGAGGGGAATTGGGAGCATCCTGGGGGGATCAGGAGGGTCTGAAAAAGGTGAGGGACCCCCAGGAGSAGCCAGTGATTCCTGGCAGTAATTCCAGAGTGATCCCAGGGYGCAGGTGAGGGAAAAGAGGGAAATTAGGAGCATCCTGGGGGGACCAGKAGAGTCTGGGGGCCAGGCCCAGGGTGGTTCCAAGGCACAGCTGTGGAAAAGAGGGGAATTGGGAGCATCCTGAGGGTTTTTTGTTCAGGTTTTGGTTTGGTTTTTTGTCAGGGACTGAAAAAAGGAGCACAGATAACATGAAAAACTAAATCAAAGAAATAAAAAGATAGAAAATAAAATAAAAAACAACATAAGAAATCAAGAAGGCAAAAACTAAAAAATTAGGTAAAATTTAAAAGAAATAAAAATTAAAGTATTAAATTATTTTTAAAAGGTAATAAAAGACATCAAATTTTTGAAAATTTAAATAATAAAAAACTTAGAATAAAAAAGAATTCATATAAAACATTAAAAAGAAACAAAAGATTATATAACTATTCGAAATAAAAAAATTAATTCAAAATAAAAAAGGGAAAAGAAAATCATGAAATACAAAATAATTAAAAAGGTCAAACTAGAAATACAAATTACATTTTAAAAAGACAATACAAAAAAAAAGAGGAAAAAATTAAAACAAAATAAAACCAGTAATAAAATAAAAAAGCATGAAAAAATAAAATACAAACACCAGAAAAGAAAAATAAAATCATCAATCAAATAAAAAACAAAATTCAATAAATGCAGCTCTCACCTTGTGCCCTTGCCTGACACAGCTCCAGGGCTATCCTGCCTTATGCAGGGGCAGGGAAACACAACCCAGTGCCTCCCAGAAAATCAGCATTTCCAGACAATTTACCCAGGATTTCAGTTTTAGTGGGACTGCTAGGATTAAAAAGGCAGGAAATTTAATTGCACCAAGAGATGAATGATGGCAATTCAACACTCCCCAAGTTTTCCAGGCAAGTTCCAGAATCCTGTGCCTCTGGTGCTGARCAATGCCCCGCTGACCAACTGGAAGTTTCTAAACTTCCTGGGCAGTGTGGCCTAAGGAGTACAAAAATCCCAACTAGGATGGGCAACTGGCATTGGCAAGAAATATTCCCTTCCTGATGTCAGAGAGAGGAAAAGCAGCAAAGAACAGCAAGGAGTAACATCCAAATCCCAGCTGGCCTGGGAAACAACCTTTGGGACAGTCAGGAATTTGCTGGGAGTTCATGGAAGGATGATTTCAAAGCTGCTGCCTCTGCTCTGATTTTCAGGGCAAGTGGGAATTCAACAGCTCAAGTTGCCCCTCTCCAAGAATTCGCTCTCTTTTGGGGCAGTACCAACTCCCATCCCAATTGTATTGGACAGCTGAAACTCTCGAGCACATTTGGGAAGTTGCAGTGGAGCAAAACAGCCACAATTCCTGCAAGAACAAAAATGCAACTTGACAAAAGTCAGCATTTTTATTTACAAATCCACAGACAAGGAGGAGCAGGAGGAAGAGGAGGAGGGCACCAGGAACACGCTCCAGATGGAAGCAATGATTTCTTATACATGGCAGCAAATCCCCAGAACTTGAGGAGCTCTTAGCTATGGCTGTGAATCAAGACAAATTTAATGACATCACATTCTGGACCCTGCCTGTAATTTTGTGGGCAGCATCTGCAAGACCCTGAGCGTCTTTTCGAGACACACGGGGCGCCGAGGGGGATTTCACCGAGCGCACGGGGCAAACGGGATGCCCTGCCCGGTCAGGTCGCAGGAACACCCAGGCACGGCGCCGGGCACAGAGTCCGCCCCGGGGCGGGCCAGAGCCTGCGGATCCGCCCAGGCAGCGCCGGCCCCGCCCGGCCCCGCACCTACCCCGGGGCCACCCCGCCGGAGCCGGGCCGAGCCGCCTCGGGAGCTGCTGCCGGAGCCGGCCCCGCCATGGGCGTGGGCTATGGGGGGATGCGCTGCATCAAGATCCTGCTCTTTATCTTCAACCTGACCTTCTGGGTGAGCACCGCGCCGGGGGAGCGGGGCCGGGCGGGGCAGCGGCATCTGCTGCGGGTGCGGGGCACCGGGGTGGCCGGGCTGCCGGGAGTGCCGGGGGTCGGGCGGGTGGCTCGGGTGGGGCTCCCTGCGGGACCGCCTGCCCGAGCTGAGGTTGCGGGAGCGCCCGGCGAGCGCTGCCGGCTTCTGCTCGCTCCTAGGGAGATCCAGCTCTGCCTGGGAAAGCAGCGGCTCGGTGTGAGATTACATTGCCGAGCGGAGACAGCATCTGTCTAAACTGAACATTTAAAGTAGCGATCATTTCCCCGGCARCCACACGGCTGCAGGAGGAGGCTGGGAGAGGTTTCCCCAGTGCAGCGCAGCGAGCAGGACATTTCACAGCATCACGGTGCTTTTTACTAATGTCATTGCAAATAGGGAGTCAACAGCTGCTACAAGTTCATCCTAAGACGAAGTCCTTGCATCACCCCCAAGAGATTTAGGGAATGCTGTGTCCATTCTTCCCTCATTGCACCTTTTCAATAGTCTCACAGTTCCACGCAGCTGAATTCCCGCTTTCTCTTCTCTCGCTTTCCCTCGTGGTCTGTTCTCCCTTCAGCTTTGCAGAAAACAATCAGCAATGTTATCTTCTTAAATGTCTTCTTCTTTCCTTCTGATTCACTGGGGTCTTTTTAAAAGAAGTCACAAAGTCATCCTGTTCAGCCTCTCTGGAGCAAGCAGTTTTGGGCTTTTGTCTCCTTTATGCTTGAAGCACAGTTAAACCAAAGGCTGTTCCCTCGTGGTGACAGCGCTGCGTGCTCCGGAGACACAGTGCTGCTGTGMTCGAGCTGGAGGGGCAGAGTGATGCTGCCCAGCTGCAGCTGCAAGGCAGCAGAAGGACAAAGCTTTGTGTTATTTGTTTCTCAAAAGTAACAAGTACTGTGTTTTGTTATCTGCCTTTYTGCTGAGATGGAAGGAACTATCTCCTCAGCTGGCTGGGACATTCATCCCCAGCTGCCAAGGGCACTCCACAGCCTGGAGAGGCCCTGGCAGACCAAGGCTGCCAGCAGGGAGGTCCCCATGCTGTGACAGGGTGGCAGGGGACCCTCACCCTCTGCTAGGACACATCTGTAAGGAAAGCTGGCATCCCGAGCTCTCCAGTTGCACAATTGCCTGTTCTCTTGGCCTGTGGAGCTGTGCCAATGGATCAAGTGCCAGGGAATGCAGGACAGGTTAGGGGAGCACCGTGCCAGGCTGGCACCCACATGGGGAGCAGCAGGTGTTTGTGAGCCTTGTCCAGGTTGTGCAGGTGCCACAGACTGAGGCTCTGGGCCTGGGCAGCAGCAGGACACACAGCTCTGCTCCTGAGGGATGCTGGAGCTGCCTGCAGGACACACAGCTCTGCTCCTGAGGGATGCTGGAGCTGCCTGCAGGACACACAGCTCTGCTCCTGTGTGATGCTGGAGTTCTCTGCCAGTACTGCCTGATGATCCATCTGGCATGTGGTGAGGCTGAGACCTCTGCCTGGAGATCTTTCCCCTCAACAACAACATGCTCTGATACCCCTTTGTGACCTAGTCTTGTTCACATTAAAGGGAATTTTTCCTTGCTCTTGACAGCATCTATCAGTGGTTTGTAATTTCTGTGATTCAATATATCTACCCAGTAACAATCCTTGCACCTCCTAGTTTTGGTGGGGGTCCCAAATGACTGACAAGGTTTGAGAGTCACTAGTAAGTTCAGAAGCACCACTACAACAAAAAGCTGAAAGAAAGAAATAYATTGCCCTGTCATAGGAATTTGTTGTTATCAGACCCTGGCAAGTGCTGCATGAATTTTCTGACAGTGCAGTTCTCAGCTGTGGGATTTGAAGAAAGCACAAGGTGCCTGGACACCCCTGTGATGCTGTGCAGCCATTTGTCACTGCAGCCCTGACTGCTGTGTTTGTGTTGCAGCTGGCAGGACTGGCTGTCATTGCCTTTGGCCTGTGGCTGCGGTTTGGTGGGCCCATGGCAGAGTTTGCTACAGACAAAAAGTCTCCAGAACTTTTCTTCATGGGTAAGTTCCAGTGCTGGGAGGGCAGCAGCCTCTAGCCTTGGCTGCATCCTGGGGCAGGTGACACACCTTATGTGTTGACTTACAGGAAGATCAACACTTCCTGGGCTGACCTAAACAAAACTGGAAATTCTGGTGCTGTGTGCCATGAGTGTGATGGCTTTTGACCTTTGTCTGCTTGGCAYCCACTTCCTTAGACCTAACTAATCTCTTCTCCTGGATTGGATCCAGTCCCCACATGTCCTAAGTGAATTGTGCTAATACTCTCAGGAAAGAAGGTGAGACAGGTCAGAGACTTGTGGGGCTTACCAATATATCCCTCCAGAGTTTTCTGTGAGCTGCCAGCCAACAAAACAAGTGTCCTTTCAGAATGTTCCCAGAACCAGGACAGCAGCAACATTCTGCTCAGCAGTTCTCCCTGGGGAGGCCTCAGTGGGACTGAAGTATCAGAGCAAATCCTTCCACAGCTGAAAATGAACCTACCTGGTGTTCAGTCATCTCAGGAGCTGTTTGTCCAACCTGAGCAGTTCCTATGCCCACAGAACTGGGATTAGTCATTTCTAATTTTAGCATTTAAGATAACTTTTTTCTCCCTGGGATTTCCAGATGGGTTTTTGGGAAATGCCACCTATGTTTCATATCTCTAGATACGTTAAATAGTAGCTGTCTGGGACTGCCAGCAACTGCAGCTCTCTGCTACTGGCAACTGTAACACCTTTACACCAGACAGTTGGATTTTCTTCTTTTTATTACATCGCCTCTGGAGATGGATCCAACGAAATCCCATTGGTGCAAACATTTTTGCCATCTACAAATGCCAAGCGTGAGTGAATACCTCGTCCTGCCCTGGCCATCAAACCACTCTTGACAGGGTGGAAAGTCTGGGAGCTGAGCAGAGGTGTCCTGCAGCAGTTACCCATCACTCCAAAACTGTGCAGTTACCTTAAATACCCCAATTCTCTCACTGGAGGCTTTGACTCAGATCCACCACAGCCTCAGGACCAGGTTTCTTTAACATCTGCAGCCAGGCTAGAGGCACAGAGCTGGCTGTGCAGCTGTGGGAATAGATGGGGAGAATGTTATGTCCAGCAGTGTTTCTGTGGGATTTTGTGAGGCTGGATAAAACCACTCAGATGAAAATGTTGATGTTTGGGACCTGAGGGTTATTGTAAAACACCCTGCAGCATCTCCACTGACAGAGAGCCAGGAAGTATGATTTACTTTTTCTCTTACATCTGAGCTGCTATGACAGCAGCTCATTTCCAGATCCAGTTTGTACCTGCTGAATTCCCTGTGCTGTAGACTGGAATTCTTCCCTGCCTGATCTGCTTATGTTTGTCCCAGGAGAGCAAACAAGACAGAAGGATGTTCTGGCCTTCAAAATCAAGTGCTGCTGGTTTGTTGGAAGGCAGAAAGTGCTATATCCTGTGCTGTGAATAAGCACCAGTACAGCCTGGAACACACCATGTAAACAAGATACTCTTTGGTGCTTGTGCACTTAAATCTCCAAAAGATGTAGTCTGCTTCTGCCCTGTATAGAAATTACAGAAGTTGTTCAAAGTTGTTAATTTTGGGAAGTCCTGGGGAATGTTCTTGTAAAAGTTTCATCAGACACCGTGACATTCAGCTCTTGGGCTGTCACACGTATTTATAGAGCTGCCTGTTGAAATATGTAAATGTGAGAGGAAGTGCTGAGGAACAGGGCACAGAGATGTTCAGAAATCTTTTAAACTTGCTCTTTGGTCTGAATTCTAAAGCAAAGATTTTGCCCCTTTTTGTAATAAGCACTGAACAGAGCATTCCTGTGAAAGAAAAACAAAGAGTTTTCTGCTGCCCTCCCTCGTTACAAATCCTGCTAAATGCTGGTGTGGCTCCTGAGCATCTGATGGCACAGCCGTGCTGAGGCTGTCAGCAGTCTGGGACCAAGGCTGTGGTAAAAGGACTGAGGTCACTTACAGTGGGGTTTGCAGCAGACAAAGCTGTGTTTGAAGGTCATGCTGAAGAGCTTTCTCTCTCTAGGAGATTTCAGCTTGGAGTTCCCCTTGGGAGTTGTGTATTGGGCCTTTCTCAGAGTCTCTGGGACTGTTGTTTATTTGGCTCTGTGTGTTTGCTCTCTAACATGCCTTCTGGGTGGCAGCCAAGGTTTTGCATAGAAATTCTTAATATGGAACACTGTGCAGCACACCAGGAGCAGCCACCCTGAGGGCTGAAAGAGAAAGCACATCAACACTATGACTTAAAATACCAGCATATAGCTATACATCCAAAAATTATTTCTTCATCTCTGTTCCACTGATGGCTTTTGTGGCTCCTTGTCATAACCCAAGGYCCTGTCATCACATCAGCCTTGTGTGAGTGCTTGGAACAACAGTGCAGGTGCATTTGGAGTTTGCTTTGAAGGCTGAAACCCTTCAGAATAACAATCTTCTGAAAAACAGTTAATTTTCTTTCTTCTAAAGGGCAGTACATTCTGCTTTTTCTGTACAGCTGCCAGCTGACTCCAACCAGCTTCTCTCTTCTGCTTCCTTGTGATTGTTTTTTTCCTGGATCTGAAATGTTGGGTTAGTGTAAAATAATTGATAATTCTATCCTTGCATTTTCCATTAGGCCAAAGTGAGTCTCCTTAAATAGCCCTGTTTTTTACCAGCAGTCCAGCTGTCTTTTCTGCCCCTGGAATAGTTTGGGCCATGACTTGGCAACCAGGCCTGTTCATCTTTTCCAGCCACTGAGTTGTTTTTGTTGGTTGGAGAACAGCTTCYAGGCAGCAGTGCTGTGGGCAAGCACATGTGTTCCTAGCTTTCTGTTGCTTGTGGTTTTGTGTTTGGTGATCCATATTCCCCACTGCAATTTGCAGTGAAAAACTACAACAGAAAAGGTTGGAATTGGAACTCTTTGACCCACGCAGTCTCCAACCATTTTACCAGACATATCTTACACTAGCAGGCTCCTAGCATTGGATATCCTCTCCCTGCAGCTCCCCAGCTTTTGGAGTTCCCTCTACAGTGGGTTATATTTTGATGTTACTCCATCTCACAGTACAGTTTTTGTGCCTGTGCTTCAAGTGATGAAGCAAAACTGTGGTTTCCCTGCTCAGCTGCAGTTCAGCCCTGGTAGAGTTCAGAGATCCCTAAGAGATTCTCTCTTAGCTGCACTTGAGAGAGGAAAAAATGAAAGAAAAAAGGATAATTTCAGCAAAGGTCCATAGCTGGACTTTTTATCTGAGTTGTATGTGACACTGCACTAATCAAATGGAGAGAAGATCTGTAGAATTAAAGGAATTCCCTCAGATTGCTCATCCTTATGGAGACTCCTGTACCAAGACTGGGAAATTTTTTACTGGGCAGAAGGGTCTGCAACAGTCAGAAGGAAATAAGATGCTTGTGGGAACTCAGGGTGTCAGCATTGCTGTCTTGCATTTAATTGGTCCTTGTAGTAGTCCTGTTCTTAATTTTAAGAATAACTAAAGCACAGTAGTACAGACCAAGTGCTGCTGAGTACAAGGAGAGTACTTGTGAAGCAAAAACTGACGTGGGGACTTTTTAAGGATCAGTCCAGATTCCTCCATCTCTGCTTTTGATTGACAAAGGGCAACAAGCAGGATAAACTCTGTATTCCTCAGAAATGAAGTGCAGAGGGTCCCATCCCTGCCAGCACCAATAAAAGTGAAGTGTGTGTACTCAACAAACCCCGCCAGGAATGGTAACAAAACCTGACGAATGCAAACAAATCGGTCTGGGTGGCTCTTCCTCCGCCCTGAAATGTTGCTTCTCCTGCACAGCCAGAGCTCACAACCTTCCTGCTCTGTTCTCCTTGTTTCAGTCCCATGATCCAATCTGTGGTCCAGGCATACATCAGGGCCAAAACAGCTGGGGACAGTTTTAGGGTGATTGTGGCTTTTTCTTGGGGTCAGTGAGAGCAGGAGTGATGCTGCTGGCTTTGAAAGGTGCAGTTAGATGGAGTTTGCCTTAGGAGATGAAGTCATGTCTGGAGCTGAAGGATATTAGTAGTTTTTCTCCACAGCAGTGGATGCCCATACAAACAGGAGTTGGCTGGAGTTCCATCCATGTGAACTGCAGTTCTCTGTCCTGTGCCTCACTCTGTTCAAGTTCTATTCATGTATTTTGGAGTCAAGCACTATACCCTTAGACAACAGGATTTTCTCTCCTAAATCCACCACCTCTCAAACTGTACCAGCCTTTAAAATGAGAGCTGTTGGCAAAGCAGCCCCTGGGTAGAGATGAGAAACCACAAGGTGAGCATTAATTGATCCTTCCATCATGTATTGGAGAGGATTTTAGTCTGTACTGAAGACTTAAGCAATGAATTTGTCTTTCTTCCTATCATCTTGTGTGCAGCTCTCATTTTCTGCCACTCAGGAAGAGTGTTTTAGAAAAAGCTGATAGTGCCCCTGAGTGGAAAACGGAAACTGCTGCACTGGAAATTGGTTTTAAAAATATGACACCACCACTACCACACCCTGAGAAAACTACTCAAAATGAAAGTTGTTCTAAAGGCCTCAGTCTCTGTTGTGGATCACAAAACCTTGCAGCAGTTCCTAAGTTCCCCTGACAGAATAAAGGCAAGAATAAAGGTTATTCTCACCAAAGGAGCTAATTTAGCCTAATGGAACAATCTGTCCATCTGCCTCAGGGTGATTGCAGGATGCTGAGGTTCAGGAGGCTTTTCTTCCTGTAATCACTTAAGCATGATAATGCACTTTATGCTTTTTGCCCATTAAATTGTCCTCCTGGGTGACTTCTCCCATCCTCCTCTCCCTGCTGTAGCTGTGTAAAAGTCAGCCAGTCCCACCCACAGCAGCAGCCAAACCCACGTTTCCCCATTTCCTTCTCCTCCCTGGAGGCAGTTGGTTACTGCTCACTGGTGGCACTCCTGTGGTGGCACAGCTGTGACTGCTGAGCCCTGGCAGCTCCAAGTGCCTGGGGTGCCCTGAGCCCCCTTAGGGGACACCCAGGCTCCAGGAGTCCCTGTTCTGGTCAGGCTGCCCAGGGCCAGCTCAGAGCTCACCACAGCAACACCTGGAGCCCTCTAGAAAGAGCCACCTGCAGGAGATGCCTGGGGATAAACCTGCCACTATTCCCACAGTACAGTGAGGCTGCTTTTAAATTGAAATTCATGATTTGTGCATCAGCAGAAGCCTCCAAACTGGCTGGTGCCTGTAATGCTTTTGTGGTTCCAGGAAGATTAACCATTAAATCCCTGCTGAATTCACACAAGACACTTAATCAGATACATCAATTATGCTCAAATTAAGGGTATGTTCCACTTCTCCAGAAACTCATGTCACTTTAGAGGCCTCTGCAGCTTTTCTGTAGTTCTGTAAATGTATTTTATAAATAAATATACAATGGAAATTTCTAGTAACAAGCCTGTTTCAGGAGCTGAGTTTGGTGCCACACACAGCACTGTCCCTGTCTGGCAGTTTCTTCCCAACTCCGACATGTGTTTCTCATATTTTCCAGGAGTGTGTCTGTGCTAGAAGTTCCTTGGTGCTCTCCTGAGAGCTGGAGAGCCTCAGTCCTTCCGTGGAGGAGGACATCTGCCTCCTGGGCTGCAAGGAACACACAACCCCAGGAAAACCCCTTCAAGCCCTGTGTGGGTCCCAGGCTCTGCCATCGCTGCTGCTGGGTCCCTCAGCCCCAGAACAGAGCTGCTTGTTCTCTGTGTGGAGTAGGAACAGTTGGGGGTTTGTTCAGTGTTATTTACTCAGACCAAAAGAGAGGGAAAAAAAGGAGAATTATTTCAAATGGAAAGTGCCCATGGCAGCCAGGTAAACAAGAAACTCATGTGAAATAAAGCCAGACAGAGACAGGGTGTGTTTGTCTGCTCCTGCTCTTTGCTGTAGGCTCCAGGCAGGGATTTGTGCCTCAAACCTTCAGTAAGACTTGGGGAAAAACAAACAAACAAACAAACAAACAAACAAACAAACAAACAAACGTAGCTCTGGGAGTGGGTTCTATTCCAGAGTCTGAAATTAGACCTCTTCCAGGCCAAGCTGATCCTTCCCTCACTCTTGATATACATAAAAATACATTGCAGCCAGTAGCTATAAAATTCCATCCTTCTCTTCTATCTGGTCTAAAGAGATGGAATTCCGTATCATTGCTAATCACAGAAGTTTTGTTCACTCAGAAGTAACTCACAGAATCCCCTGATCCTTTTTAAAGTGCTTTTTTTGGACTTGTAGATCTCCTATCTCCAAGTGGAGCCCAAGAAGGGATGTGTCCTTGTATCCAGAGGAGACAGTATCTTAGGGAAGAACTCTGTGCCAGGAGCACTGAGGCTGATCTAGAGATCTGCTGAGTTGTGGATTTGCCATTTTTTACTACTGGGATTACAGGATGCTCTGAGACTGCCAGATAACATTTTAATTCCCCTTGTAATGGCAAAGCAGAGTCTGCTAGAAAGCAGGAATCCCTCCTGTTGGAATTTTCACAGGGAATACCCCCATTTGACAATTTCCTTTCAGGATATAATTATTTTCCCYATGGGATGAATTAAAAAATCAAATATGCAGAAAAGCTGCTGCTTTATGGCTTTCCAAATTTGTCTTTCTAAAATAAAACAATGGCAGAAGGGGCTTCCCCTCTTACACTCACTATGTTACAGTTAGAAGGGAAATCAGTTTGTTATCAGGTTTCTCTCACTTGACTCACTGCTAAAAGAAGTCTTTATTTCTCTTCACATCTAGAAAAAAGTGAGGGGGGGTGGGGGGGTGAACACAGCAAAACAAACAAACCACACCTCAAAACCTCAATATTTTCTCACCAAAAAAAAAAGTGAGAGAGTAGGCTCTGTCCAAAAATYCCCAATTGTGTGACGTTGTTTTTCATCCTCTTGTGGTTATAAAGAAGCTCCCATTTCCTCCAGAACCCACTCAGTGATCAGTGCACTGGCTGTTTCTGCCTAAACCAGCCAATTTTCTGACAGATTTACACATGGATTTTAATCTTTGGAATGTGCCTCTTCGTCCTGTTGCGTTCAGGGGCTGAGAGTGACCTGTTTGTGGGTCCTAAATGCAGGTGGAATAAATATTCCAAGTGTGGGCAATCACAGATGGCAGAGCTCTGTCCCTGAGGCCAGTTTGGCTTTTCTCATGCCACAGCAGCATTCCTGCTCTCTGCATTCCCTACTCTCTGCATTCCCTGCTCTCCTTTAGGTGCCAAACGTTCTCTCCTCTTCATGAGCACAYACAGACCAAGGAGCAGAATTGCAGGAAATGAACAAAGGCAGCAAGAGGTGAGAGGAAAAAAATCCACAAAGGCCATAAACCTTTGCTTCCTTTCCACCTTGTACTTTTTTCCTTCTGCTGCACAAATAGCTGCACCTGGACAGTCTTCTCATCATTTTCCACTCACCAAAACCCTCTACCCTGACCTGACTCACACACTTCTTTTTGCCGTGGTTGAATTTTACGTGTCAGTTTGTAGCTCTCAAAGCTGTTCCATTTTGTGTCTGTAAACTGACTTTTTTTGTTTCCCTGCTGTGCTATAGATGCCAGGTTGCAGGCCATGCCAAGGCTTTGTATTTTACAACGGAAGTGCTGATGAATAGAAGCTGATTAAGGCTTTCCATCCTGCTTTTTGGCAAGGAATGGGTTTTAGTGAAGCTGAGGTACTTCTGACACTGGTTACTATTGCAAGGATAATAACAACCAAATGCCTGGATTTGCAGTGCTGACCCTGACAGCTCTCAGTGCTTGATGGCTTTAGGTAAGGCTGGGATTCCAAGGGCTGTGTGCCAGACATTGCCACCCTTTGGGTTTTTATCTCTCTAGAGAGTCTCACTTTAAATTTAGGTCTATTCTTACCAAGAATTTGAGGCAATCATGCCTACCTTGCTGTGTACAGCCCACTAAGAAAAGAAATACCAGGTCCTTGTCTAACATACTTACACCATCCAGGATATTTCTGCATCTGCAGCTTTGATATTGTTACAAGCTGGTTCAAATACAGAAAAGCAAAGAAAACCAAGTCTGTGAATGAAATGGATCAAATGCAGAAAGGTTCGAAATCTACCAAAAAACATTATTAGAAGCAAACGAGGTTAGATGTTGGTGCCAAGAAGCTGATACATTTTATCTAATAGTAAAAGAGAAAGAAAGAGAAAATAAAGGAATAGAAAAAGAAAAGGGTGGGGGGAGGCACGGACAGGGAAAGAGTGATAGGAGTTAGGTGGAAGCATGTCACCTATCCGAGGGTCCCAACGCTGCTCCCCTCCATCTGCTCTGCTGGGTGGTGAGGGTCCTTCCGCTGCACAGGACAGAATCCAGGTGATTAATGAACGTTTTGGGCAGGCKGGAACGCCCCCCGTGCACCAGGGCCTGGTGCTCTTCCCTGCAGTTTTTGCAACACAGTTTTGCTACAATAGGCAAAAGTCCTTCATGAAAATGTTTAAGACATAAATTATAACATTTCCATCTCCAACAGACATCCTTCCTGGAAGTCGTTTCCACTGAGCATCCCTGGAAGTGGGTGCTGGGAAACCTCTCAGTGCAAGCTGAGAAGTGACTTTGCTCCTTTGCTTTGGATTTTTTTCAAGCCACTCTTCATGTGTCTTATGGGATAGTCAGAATTGGAAAGGATCCACAAGGATCATTGAGGCCAAGTCCTGGCCTCAGGACAACCCCAAAATTAAAAGTTTCATTCCTGTGTGAAAGATTACATGTGGGTATATATAGTATAAAAGTAAAAATAGATTTATTTTTGTGGAGATTTTAAGTGTCAACATTATTTTCCATCTAGAAACAGCTGGGTATCAGCAAGTGGTAGTCCCAGGCTGAGAAAGGACAAAGTGGGATGAACTCTCCTGAGCAGAAGATGGAAGAAAGTGGATTTTAACTCCTGGCTGGCTCAGCTGTGGAGCTCAGCTTTGTTTAGTGAGTGGTGTGAGTTCTTCCTGTAACACGCCTTAAAAGGGAAGTTCTCATTGAGGTAGTGGTTTAGCTCTGAGTCATGCGAGTGAAATGCTCAGGCTGTTTCTCTGACAAATGCAAATTCTAACTCCTGAAAGTGGTCTCAGCCCTGAGACTCACCGAGCTTTGTCTTTCCTAGCTGCAAATAACAAAAAGAAATGGGAAGTCTCCTTTCCTGTCTCCTTACTCGAATTTATCTTTGCTAAGTGGCCTGATAAGTACAGAGACTGGCTAGGGAGGGACACACGGAATACATCCAGGAAACATCTTTGTAATTACACTGTGTTTGTTACCATGGAGATCCCAGGAAATGGTAGTGTTGGTGTTTGGCTGTTGGGCACCAGATTCTGCACCTGAGCGAGTGTTTTTTGTCTTTTCCAATTCATCTTCCATCAGGGCTGGCTGACCTTTCACCCCTGAGCCATAAATATCCCTTTACATCAGTAGAAACAAGTGCTGTGAATATGTGTACAAGCAGAGCCTGAAGAATGCTCAGTCCCAGTAAGTCACAGGTGGCTGAGTACTAAAATACAGAAAACATGGAATAAGAACTGCCAACACAGACAGCAAACAGCATTCCCCCAGCACTGTGTACCAATTAGTAGGGCAAAGCCCTATTACTTGTAATTGTTTTATTGCTATGTAGCAGAATGTACCTCTCAGCAGGAACTGGGGCAGAAGGAAGGAAGGGAGGAGAAGGATCACAAGAACAGATAGACTCAGAGGCTGGAGGGTGATGTGGCAGTGAATGGGCAGCAGGCAGGAGTTTGCCTTCCCTGAGCAGGCTGCACCAGTGAGGCAGAGCAGCTGCATGGAAGCTCTGCACTCAAACTCTGGTTTCACATTTTCGTAGCAATTGCAAATTGTCATCTGTAGGATTTTCTAGTCCAGGTTACACAAGGCCTGCTAACAGCAAATTCCAGCAGCTCTGCTAACCCTGGCTCGGATTTTATAGTAATGTTTACACTGGTAACTTGAGCAACTAAAGGCTCTCATTGGAAGCTTGAGCAGTCTGAGCTGGGAGCAAGGCTCACTGTCTGTCTAGTGCACCCCACCTGCAGCTCCATTGTCCCTCACCAGAAGGACATGAGGAGAAGGAAGATGAAGCCCTTTTTGAAGCCCTTTTCCCCAGCAGTGGCTTGGCATGGCAGATTGCTGCATGTCCTGCACAGGGCAAGGAGTGGAATTACACCAACACAGAACCAGAGCCAAGGCACAGCCCCATGGCTGTGGTCAGGTTCCTGACCCCCACAGGAACCCGTGTGTTGCCTAAGCACAGATCAAAACATGTACATTCACAAGTGAGGAAAGAAAAACTCTGTGCTCTGATCTCTTTTTGTCCTAGGTGAAGCCCACACACACAAAAAAATAAACAAAACCAAAACACCTGTTGAATAAGAGTATTTCTAGGTGTCAGTTGTGGTCCTAGATCTGWATGGGGCTATGCTGCCATCTCCCATGTTCCTTTCAATTCCCCCCTCTGCAGAGCAATACAGCACATTTCCAGTGCCAGGTTTCCCAAAAATAAACCCTCTAACAAAGCTGGGGGGTTTTGCCTTACACTGCTTATTGCAGAGGTATAGGGGGGTTCTGGATGGTATGAGGCTTGTTCTTCCTGCACTGAGCTGTCGCTGGGACAGCAGACTTGGAAGGTGGAAGTGACAGATTCTTATCACAGAATATTCTCAGTTGGAAGGGACAGACCAAGGACCATCAGGTCCAACTCCTAAGTGAATGGCCCATCCAGGAATAAAAATTGGTGGTTTTAGCACCATGCTTTAACCAACTTGGCTAATCTCAAATTGTCTTATTTAATTCTCCAAGAATTCTGAAGCAACCATTGCTCTCCTCCCGTAGTCAGAGAACCTTTTCTGTGTAACCAGTTCTGTGAGAGCCAGAGACCTTGTTATATCTGTGAATGGGTRGGGCTGATCAAATAGGTAGCAGGCTTTGGGAAGAGAAGCCTTCTGAAATTGTTGCCTGGCTCTGATTTCCACAGGACTCTATGTACTGGTGGGAGCAGGGGCCATCATGGCAGCAGTTGGATTTTTCGGGTGCTGTGGAGCAGCACGGGAGTCCCAGTGCTTAATTGGAACAGTGAGTAAAAGGTTTCCGGGGCCTGGGCTGTGCAGGAAAACCATCCAAAGCATTCAGTGCTTGGTGTCATTAATGGAAAGATCTTTACAGTCCAACACCTCTTATGTCCTTTTATTGGCTAATCCAGTTCCTCTGGACTCAGCAGCCACCATGCTGCAGAGCTGGCATACATGTAGAGGTGCCCTTACTTATCCCTTGGGATGTATTCCCTGGAATTACTCTCCGATTCTCCTGAAGCTCCTTCTGAGCCACACCTTTGCCATTTCCCCTGTTTGAATGTGACAAGAAATCTGCCTTGGCACTCGGTGCAGAGCCTGCTCAGGAGCTTTGGTTCAGGGTGGGCTGTTGAGGCCTGGGGAGGACGAGGGGCTGGCTGGCAGCCCCTGTGAACAAGCTACACTCATGTACGATTCTCTCCTTCCTCTGCAGTTCTTTGCTTGCCTGTTGGTGATATTTGCAGGTGAGGTCACTGCTGGAGTATTTGCCTTCATAGGCAAGAAAGTGGTAAGTAGTAAAGAGCCTCTGATGTAACAATGGGGTAGTTATGGATTCCAGCACCCACTGACGTGGCTCTTCCATAGAAAACTTTCCAGGGGACTTTTTCCTGGAAGACTGTCTGACATTCTTACCTGGAGGCAATGACAGCTTGTGTTATCACAAGTTTGGAATAGGATCAAGTTTTTGCCTCCTCTGTTCAAGAAAAAAATAGAGGTGTGGTTCAGCCTTGAAGGAACATCAAGGGGAACTGTATGAAAAGAGGGTATTGCCTGGGAGAAGGGCAAACAAATTTAGGCACTGAACTTCATCAACTCAGAGTGTTTAACCAAAGCACAGAATAGAGCCTATGAACATTCTGACCCAGTCCACAAACCCTCCTGGCTTTTGAGTCACCATACCTGTTTCCCAGGCATGAATTTTTGCCCTGGAGGTTGAGGACACAAAGTCAAAGTCTTGGATTGGGGTAAGACTGATTTGCAATTCGCTTAGAAAGTCTGATTTCTGCAGGCAATACAAGAAGCCCAGAAAATCTACGAAGATGCTTATGAGGACTACATGAAAAATCCAGTGGGGAAGGTCAACAGTACCATCTATCGTTACCATGTGGCTGTGAGTATCCTCCACCTTAAACACCTCATCCACTGCTCCACTGGCACCCTGCCCATTAGAATCCAGAATTCCTCCCTCTGAGGTATGGCAAAATAGAACTGAATGTACTTAAAATCCAGACAGAGGCTCACAACCCTGAGAGTTTGCTGAGGGCTCTGTCAGAATTCTGGGGTTTGGATCTCTACATTTGAAAGTGCAATTATCCAGGCTTTGGAATTTCTGATGCTTCTGGTCTTTGTGTGCAGAAGAAATGACTGTTATGGCCTCTCTGGATATTGAAATCCACAGATAAATATTCACAAAGGCAGAGAGAGGGAGAAGTGTCTGCATCCCTCTGCATCTGTCAGAGAAAATGTGACCTGTGTTGCAGGACCTCCAGTGTGGCTGAACCAAATTGGTGAAAGATTAGAAGCACATGTGTGACACGTTCAGGCCACCCAAAAAGCGAATGTCTAAATGAGAGTTACAACCTGTGACTTCTTTAATCCTGTTTGTGTCTATCCTGGATCTACACTGCCTCCCACGGAGACCAAGCCTAAGCTTTTTTGCTCCTTACAGCAATTACCACGTTCTTTAGAACAAATATTTCACAATCTCAGACCCTTCTGTCCTTCTCCCATAGCTCTTATTTCTGACCCAAATAGGAATTCCAAGCATTTTGTGGGAGATAGGCAAACAGGAAAAACAAACCCTCTGAAACTCGGATTTATTACTGTCTCTAAACCCAGCACAATGTTATGTCAGAAATAAAATTCCAGCATTCTCTGCTGTAGCTTTTGTGCATTACCCATAATTCTGTATTTGATATTTGAACTTTCTGCATTCTCCCTTTAACAATTCCTGTTTTCTTGTAAGCCAGGGATCTGCTTTTCCCAAATCCCACTTGTTTGCTTTATCATGAAATACTGTAATAAAAATCCCTTCTGGACATTGTTGATAATACAAATGTGGCTGTTTGCTGTGGCCTCAGACAATTGAAACTAATTTTTGAGAATTTTGTCCCACGCAGTTGGAACTCTACCAGAAGCAGCAGTTTAATACAGAGAATAAGGTTATTCTTCTTGCTCCATACAGATTCTTTTTTTTAGTTATTTTTTGTCTCACTTTCAGTATGAAAGTAATAATTGACTTACTTTCAGTATGAAACAGTCTGTGGTTTCCCCCTCTTTGATCTTTCATCTCTCTCTCATTCAGCTCCAGTGCTGTGGTAAAGGTAATGTGGAACAACAAACAGGATTACCCTGTCCAGAGAACATCCAGCTGCCAAAGGCAAGTGTCCTCTGTCCTTGTTCTAATCACTTTTTCATGTCCATTCTTTAGTAAAATTGGAGACATCCTGTAAGTAAAAGAAAGGAAGCAGTTCCTTTTTACCTTGCAAATTCATGCATGAAATTCCTTATGGAATGGAGCAGAGTGGAGGCAGAATTAAGCTGCAGGTCATATTGCCCAGTTGTGACACCTGTTCGTGTCATCCCATAAATATTGCATTATCTGAAAGGAAAAGGGAGAACAAGGGAACAGAACAGGACCCCAAATTCCCCATGGAGGCTGAATTTTGGCAACTGCCCACCTTAGTCATGCATGGAACCTCCTAACTGGAAGCTTCACTGGTGTTAAGAAAGATATTTCTGTAATTGCTATCTTTTCTAGAATCTGCTTGTGAGTTCAATGTAAAAATGAAGCCCCAAACCTTCTGATTTAGCATGGCCTTTTATAAAAAGGAGTTTAATTTTAGGGGAAAAAAAACTGAGAGTAAGAAAATTACTTGCATGTGTCAGCCTCTCCAGGCAAGAGGTACAGATGCCTCACCAGAAAAGGGATGATGCTGGGAAAATTACCCAGCAAAACCCAAGGTTTAGATGCAAGAATTAGGATGGTGACTGCACTAATGTTTTTGTGTTTATCTGTTGTTCAGTGAGAACAGCTGAYAGAATTGATTGAAATGTAGATTTCCAGGCATAAAAAAATTTTTAATTTTGTTTTTAACAGAACTGCCTGGTTGAAATTCAGAATGTAGTTGATACTCATCTGCACTTAGTTGGAATTGTTGGAATTGCAATTGCTAGCATCACAGTGAGTAAATCCATGTTCTCCAATCTCTCCTTGAGCCCTGTATCCTGTCCCTTACTCAAAGCTTTGTGGAAGGTATTTTGCAGCAACTGGTGAGATTCCTCAATTCTTACCACTTCCAGAGTGTCTTCTCCCTGGAATTGCCCCCATCAGTGCAAGCAGAACTGTGTGACTCTACTTTTCAAGTTCATTTTGTGTCCTTAGACAGGGTCCAAAGTAATGGTAATCTTCTTTTGTTGTAAGAGTAGGAGAGCAGAGTGCACATGAACCAAACTGAAAAGCAAAAGGCTGTAGCAGCTTTTTAAGTATGCCGAAAGAACTGCAGTCTGATGCTTTAAAATCCCTTAGGATACATTCCTTAGTTTTCATGAGGAATAGAGTACCCACCACAGCTGTGACCACTAGATGTCACCCTGTCCCAAGGACACAGCAGGACACCCGGCTTAGCACAAAGCTTTTTCCAGCACTCTTTCAGACTCAGACTCCAGCAGCATGAGGAGCCACAATATTAGTAAAGAAATACTCCTTTAGCTGCTGGAAGAGCAGGATGTTCACAGATTTATGTGGACACTGAAAAGCAGCTGAAGGGTTTCTACAGGTAACAGAAACCATCATGTGCATATTAAACAATCCTGGGGTTTGTGTGAAATATGAAGGGACTCAAAAAACAGCCAGGTAGCGGGAGTGGGACAGAGATCAATAACATCAAGGGCACACCAGAACTGGGATCATCTCCCCTTGGATCCCTATCTCAGACACAGCAAAGGTCCTGAAGTGACCACAGCCTCTTCTGCAGCAGAAATGCACCTGCACCTTTTTCTGTGCTTTTTTCTGCCACTTGCTGGGCTGTGAGAGTTCACCTGTGCCCATCCTTAGGGAGATGTGTGGGGAAGGGACACGAACCAAGTGCTTTAGTAACTGCCCATCTCCCACCCTTAGCAGTGCAGCCTCCAGAGGCAGCTGCTTTGGAGAATTGACCTGTGGCAAGAAAGCAGAGACTCTGACAACACCCACGGTTCTCTGCTTTTATCATTCCCTCTAGCGAACAAGTTCCCTGACACGAGTAGGGGTTTAGATTTAATGTATAGTCTTGTTCTTGAGCACAGGAGCTATTCAGAGCTCAGCACCTGCTCCAGGGGCTCTGGAATCCCCCTCTGCTCTTACTCAAATGTGAGTCATATTCCATGTAGAAGCATTCTGAAACTCAGAACGCTCTGGTGCAATACCAGGATACCACCAATAGTCACAATTACGTGATGTTAATAACATTAATATTTTTGGCAGCTCTGCTTGCCTGGACATTTACAGCAAAGAACAGTGAAACCAGTGTGAGTTGATAAAATTAGTGAAACCTCTTCCATGTTTATTGCCTGATGTTTTGGGGTTTGTAGATGGAAGCAGTCACTACTCTGCCACAGGGACATTCAGATTGTCTAATGTGCAACTTGTTTTATAACTAAGTGGATCCCTAAATCACATCCCTTCTCTTCTAGATCTTTGGCATGATATTCAGCATGATTCTGTGCTGCACGATCCGTAACATGAGAGAAATGATTTAAAACTGTCACTGCACGACTATGCCCCAGGAGTTCCAGACTAAGCTTACAAGAAGTACTCTTCTACCCAATTTAATAATTGTAATGCATCTTAATCAGTGTTTTAACATACTGAGAGGAAAATATCCCATTAGGTGATCAGGTGAATTGTATTAGTTACAGTAAAACTAAAGTGAACAAAAAAGGGGTTTAAAATGTCCTTTTTAATGAAAAAAAGCAAAGGTGTATCTAAGACTAATTCGATTTTTAATGTTTGTATATGTGCAATTAAGAGTTTACACATGTATAGACTTTGCGTAAGCACATGCATCTCTCTCCTTACAAACACATCTGGATGTGAGCAGGTCCCTGGATGTGCAGTACCTGTCTAGGTAAATATCTGCAGATGGGGCATGTTGTGTATGCATCCAGAGTGTCCCCATTCAGGATGTGAACATCCCACAGGGACACAGTGCTCAGAATCCCCTCACACTGAGCCCATGTTTGCCAAGAATTAGCACAGGGACAAATGCCATTGTAAAAAGTAAGACCTATGATCCATTTTGTGACTTTTTTTTTCCAAAGCCCAAGCAGAGTAGAACTAATAAAATTGGATTTTATTTTAAAAAAAAATGCCTAAGGGCCTGCTCCAGTAAACTTGAATTCATGTGAGCAGACCGACTGACTTCACTGTCATGCAGAGACTGGGTATTTATTTTTTGTAGGACTGGAACCCTTCATGCAAATGCAGAAAGCTCTGGGGGAGAAAATACGTCCAAGGAGATCCAGGCTAAAGGAAGAGGGGGAAAGAGGTGGGAAGCTGCCAATACCAGGCAGTCATTTGGGACCAACTGCAGTGCAAAGTGTGCTTAAGCTTCCCAAGCTAGGCGGAGATACAGCAAAAAACCCAACCATGAGTTCAAGGGGCCAATAAAATCCACATTCAGCAGCCCCTTTGCCCAAATGCCTCACTGTGGCTACAAACTGGCGCAGGAGTGGAGCCTAGGTCCAGAACAGCAGCCCCTTTGTCAGATCTCTGGAGAATCTAACTGCCCTGTGGAAGCCAAACAGAGAGTGAAAGCGGTCAGAAAAAGACACACAGCACTTTAATATCCTCAGATTCTGCTTCTGTGACTATCACAGCTTCCACGGGGCTTTTACCTCAACCTCTTGCCCTTTCCTGGGGGCAGAAGGAAAGACTGGACATTTTTACAGAGCTGTGAAGTAAGTTTCCTTAGTGGCACCTTTAGATTGCATGTCGGGTATAAAAATTACACTGTGTGCTTGAAATACCTCAGGGCTTGCGTTTACATAGTTTGTTTCTATATTTTAATTTTTCTATTTGTCATATTTATTCATGAGAGAATGTTCCTTTTGAATCAGCCTATAAGGGAGAAAGGTTGTCCCCAGAAAAATAAATTACATCAAAGGCTCAGGAGCTCTTAACTTTCAGCTTACTTGAGATAATTCATGGTTTCAGAGAACAGCTTTTTGCTAACTATACCCTCAGAGCAGCAGATGTGGTGATCACCAGTTCAGATTCCTGATGCAGTTGTTCCATACAAGCTCAGTTAAACTACACATTCCAATAGAGCATTGTCTAAGAGGCCTTGGAATTTACAAGTCACGGGGTCCTTGCTCCACTGAAACATAGTGGAATAAACTGGGATTTCAGGAAGTATGTGTATTCTAGTGCACGTTTCTGTGGGATATACCACCCTTTATCTATTATACATTTTTTATCTCTTTTTTCCCCAAATAAACTCTAACTCCCATCAGTTTTGCCACTTCAGGATTTGGGGTAATGCTGCTGCTGAAAGTCTCTGGTTTAGTTGACACATCTTGCTGTCTTTTACATGGATTTCACTTTTCCAGTCATCCAACCACAAGCTATGGCACTGCACTATGAGCTGGGCACAGCAGGCACTGCTGACTGAGCCATGTCCAGGCTGAGCTTTAGGCTGGCAGGGACACGTGAGATCACACACCAGAAAAGAGTCAGGCTTGTGTCACTCTGTCACAGCTGATTAGCAAGGGATGTTAATTAAAAGCAGGGCCCGGAACCTCATTCTTCAAGAAGCAGAACAGGAAACAGGGCCCTGATCTGCTGCTTGCTCCTACAACAGGCTCAGCTGGGAGAATGGCAGTGGCAGCAAATCCACGAGGCTCTCAAGCTGAAACTTAGAAATCAGTTTAACACAGCAGCCAGCAAAGCAATTTCCTGGCTCCCAGGTGAACCTGAGACTGTCCCTACAATGGCTGTGCTCTGAAGAGATGATGAGGTAGTGCCCAGCTGGGGTGTGTTGTCCCAAGGTAGTACTGGCAGAAAGAAGAAACTCTTGTAGAGTGTCATTTTTGCTACTCAGGACAAGCCAGTTTTCCAGGAAAATCGGTAAAAATAGCACCACAGCCAGTGGTTCAGATTCCAATATTGTTGCCCTACAGGGACAGAAACCGATTGCAAATAAAGCAATTTCCTTGTGTTACATTCCCTCTCACAATGATAGTATTCTATTAATTTTAAACACATCTTCACATAACTGGGTTTCATTCCTCAAATTCATAGCACCAGAATGTAATGACAGGACCAGAGTTTATCCCTTTATTTATTATTTCTTGAGTAAGTTGGAAGATGCCCACTCCTGCTTTGAGATGCACTGAATGCCAAAGCAGAATTCGCTGCTGCTTCCCCAGCCCTCCACTCCCCCAGAAGTACAAAACCACCGCAGTGCCTTAGGAAAACAGGAAAAAAAGTGGTAGAGAAAAAATCTTCTATAAATTCAGACTCAAGCCACCAAACTTTCTGCTTAAGTGTTTTGGGTTTGTGAATTGTTTTTTTCTTCCTCTAAAGAGGGCATTTATTTTCTGAGCATTCCTGCATAAGCTCTAGGGTTACTGTTATTTAGGTCTAGGGGATACTTGCACTGCCTACCAGGAACAGGACAACACCTGTTACTGGTTTAGTTCTCTAAGTTATTGGTATAAACTAAGCTGGAAATCAACATGTTATTCATATACTAGTGCCTTTAACAGAATCCAGGGATAAAGGTCTTTTGTAGTTTTCTGCTGTTGCAAGGTGCTTAATACAATTGCAGTTTTCTCTGCATTTTAGTAACGGAAGGTATTTTTGAGAGAGTTACTGCCACATAAGGCAGCAAAAATACCCATTTATCCTGTCCCTTGCACCTGTGTCAGAGGAAAGTAACAAAAGATCAGATCTCTCCAGGTGATATAATTCTAAAAGCACATCACACACATTTTCTTGTTCTCTTGTCAAACAATTTGTTCTAAAGCATAAAGGTGTAAGTTGTTGATGCCCTTATTGTGTCTCTAAACATTGTTATTCACATTTCCYTTGTCTAATTTTTCTAAGTAACTGATTTCAGTGGGAGCTTCCTTTATCACAGGGAAACCTCAGCCAGTTTTGGTACCTCTCAGAGTTCACACAGCAGCTGATGAAGCTCAGCCCTGTGACATGTCTACAATGAAGAGTCGTATTTCACTTGTCTTGATACTGATAGTTTTATAACAAAACATGTTTCATGTGTCTTCAAAAAGAAACTGAGTTGTCTTAAGCCCTCAAATGCTGTACTGTACAGCCTTTGCAGGCTATGGATTAACAGCATGGGATGCTGTTCATAGAAAATGTACATAAATAAAGCTTTTCAATCTTTTTCCTCTCTGTTGGTGCTTCAGCCACGAGGTTCTCCAAAACACAAACCACTTCTAGGATAATGTGTATGGTACAGCATAAATTTTGATTTTGGACAGAGCTGGCGCTTCGGTTCACGCTGCCAAGTCTGTGGCAGAATTACCTCTTGCTTTGAAAGAAAACAAACTTAACTCCGTGGCTGAAATTAGCTTTCACTTCCCTATGATGTGTTCCGAAGTGGCGTTTTATCGACTTTGTGTCTTGAATTTGAAACGACTTCCTAATAAAAATAACCTGGAATAAACAACTCCCGGAGATAACTCGATCCGCGCGGCCGGAGCCCCTCCCAGGCCCTGAGGGCACACCTGACCTGCTGCATCCAGGGTGGACTCCAAGTGACGGCGCAGCCCTCTGCCAGCGAGGCATGCAGAGCCTCGGACTGGGGACCGGGACCGGGACCGGGACAGGACCAGGACCGGGATCGGGATCGGGATCGGGATCGGGATCGGGATCGGGACCCGGACCCGGACCCGACGGGATCCGAACCGGGCACCCTCAGGGACCCGCGTGCCGGGGAGGCCCCGCCCACAAGCGGGACAGAGGGCGATGCTCACTCCCCATTGGCTGCTCGCGCTGCGGGCGGGGCGGTGCCACAATCCCAGCATGGTTTGGGCTGGAAGGGGCCTTAAAGCTCATCCCGTTTACCCAGGCTGCTCCAAGCCCCGTCCAGCCTGGCCTGGACACTGCCAGGGATCCAAGAGGCAGCCACAGCTGCTCTGGGCACCGTGTTCCAGGGCCTCCCCGCCCTCACAGGGTCCAATTTCTTCCTAATATCAAGTCTAAACCCCACTGTCTGTGTGAAGCCATTCGCCTTTGTCCTGTCTTCCCTGTAGTCTCCCTTCTCGTACTGGAAGGCCACAATAAGGTCACGCCGAAGTTTCTCTTCTCCAGGCTGGACAATTCCAATTACCCAGTCTTTTCTCATAGCAGAGTTCCATCCCTCTGATCATCCTGGTGCCTCCCCTCGACTGGCTCCAGCAGCTCCAGCTTCTTCCTGTACTGGGCCCTAGGGCTGGAGGCAGCTCTGCAGGTGGGGTCTCACCTCAGCGGGGCAGAGGGACAGAATTGCCGCGTGAAGTGCTGCCACTCCGCTTTCCACGTGGCGCTGTCCCCGCAGGGCAGCGGCGGCGCCGTGYCCGGAGCTGCCCCTCAGAGCCCTCGCCACAGCGCCCCCTGTGGGCCGGGGGTGTCGCCGCAACCACCCCGGGTGCGGAGGGCGGGCCGCTCCTTCCCTCACGGGGACCCGGGATAGCGCGGGCTCCTCCTTCTCCTTCTCCTTCTCCTTCTCCTTCTCCTTCTCCTTCTCCTTCTCCTTTCTCCTTTCTCCTTCTCCTTTCTCCTTCTCCTTCTCCGTGCTCCTTCGGGTTTGTGCCTCTCCGAGCATCTGCGCCGGGAGCAGACGCGGCTCCAGCCCCGGCCCCCCCCAGCCCGTTCAGTGCTCTCCCCACCAGGACAAAAGGTGAGCATCTTTGGATATCCTGCAAATCCATCGCTCAGTTATGTGGGAACGCTCTTAAGATAAATGGAAGGTAACAAACACATGTCGGTAAGGCATCATCATCTGAACAGGGATTTATCACTGGGCCTGGGGGCCTTAAAGTTGAACATGAAAACTGCCTAAAGATCATCCTCGGAGAGCATGGAAATATGGTTAAATAGATATGTTAGCACAACGCAAACGYCTCAGTTTGGGGTTTTCTGAAGTGTAAGAGAAGGCACATTAGTTATTTTTCTCTCAATTATTTTGCACAGCCATTAACCATAAAAGTAGACTCCGTTTTTATTTGTACTGAAGACAAATCTATCAGGCCATAAAGGACATTACAGCAACTTAGCAGTGCTGCTGATACTGTAAATAGGCCAAGTACCCTTTTATTGTTGTTTTGCTAAGTAAAAGTGCTGCTTGATAGTAAACAGAATTATATTTTCCTGTGCTAAAAAGCATTTTTAACAGTCCAGACACCTTGAGGAAGCTCTGGCTGATCTTGATTTCATATTTGTATCCTGTGAATTCTAGTTCCTTTATTTACTATTTCAAACAATGTGTGAATGGAGTATCTGTAATTTCTTGGGAGCTACAATCTCAGTGGAAAGGAAGCAGTTGTTAGTTTAACTTAATTACATGCATTACTTTTCTTTATTCCTGGCTCTGCACCCCTCACCTGTGCATGTTCAGCACAGCACAGGGTGGGCTTAGCTCTCCTTGCACTTCCAGGGGACCTGTTGACCTGTGGGGAAAA
The DNA here is from genome assembly GCA_902810485.1 of Alauda arvensis. Classification (NCBI taxonomy): domain Eukaryota; kingdom Metazoa; phylum Chordata; class Aves; order Passeriformes; family Alaudidae; genus Alauda; species Alauda arvensis. Next base: position 686,617 of record CADDXX010000437.1, on the reverse strand, counting down.
ATGGGATTTTTGAAGTTTTGCTTTCTGTTTGATGGCACCACCTTCCCCTTGTGGAAAACAGAGCAGCCAGGACAGTGCAGTGATTCCTCAGTGCTCACAGAGACAGGTGTATTTCAAACTGGACTTCAGCAGGGAACGGGGGCTTATGCCGTTCATGTAGAGACATTAATGTAGAGAAGCATTTCCAATAAACACAGGTCTGGACAACAGTGGGGAGGGCACAGATCTGCAGTTTCTAAACTAATATTACATGGATGGAAAAATACTGCTGCTAATTTGAAGGCTGTAAGTATATGTCAAAATCTATTTAAAGTGTTCAATAACGAGAGTGTGTGGCTTCTTTTTTAACTCTAAAATATATTAAGTGAAATATGTCAACTCTAAAATAAATCGATATCAAATGCTGAAATATGTCAATGTATTGAATCTCTGAGCATCTCTTCACAGAATATCTGGGATTTGTGAGCAAGGGCTGATACATGCACACAGTCCTGTCTCCTTCTTCCCCTAAGTAAATTCATGTGGGTTCTCAGTACAAACATGCAGCCCTTATGATTCTTTTCTGCCTGTCTCAGAGCATCTAATTAATTGAAGCAACTAAAGATACACCTTCAGAATGAATCTTTGTGCACAGCATTTTGCAAACCGAGTATGAAATACATTTTTATTTCAGTTCAGGTGTGAGCAGAGCAGTACATTTCACCCGCATCCCATTGAAAGCTTTAGAGGTTGCAGAGCTTCTGTGGCTTAGTGCAGTAGTTTGTCCTGACCCTCTCACGGACACAGTCACTGTAGTCAGTGTTGCACTTGCCACACTTGCAGCTCACAGCCACGGGGTAGGAGTAGTAGGGGACGGTGTGGTGAGGGCAGCCTGGGATCAGTGCTGTTCGGTACAGCATCTCTTTGTATGTGCACACGTTCTGGGACAGAGCACTCTTGAGGAGCAGCTTCTTGCCATTGCTGTCCTACAAAGAGAAGAGAAATGTGTTGTTTCACTGAAGCACACGTGTTAGAAACGTCCTGTGAGGTGCAGTAGTACCTGAGTCCAGCTCTGGTACTACTGAGTTCAGAGCTCTAATTGTGACTGGGGCTTCCTCCCCACACGGAGACATTCCCCTTGTTTTAATAGTTTAACTAATCCACGTGGCTCAGAGTGCTGCCTGTGCTTTGTGATCTCTTCTGTCTCCCTGCTGCCCAAGCTGGAACTCAAAATGCTGTGTTGAACAGTGAAGTTGTGTGGAGTGGTGCGGCTGCTGCAAAGCTGTCCCCACAGCCATCTGAGATAGCAGCAGTAAGAGCAGAATGTGCCTAAATTATTTACATTAATTAATGAGAGACCAAATATCATCTGCCCCTCACCTGCTCATTCTGCCCTCACAAACTGCCCTCACAGGCTCTGCAGTGGCAGCAGTAGTCAGGTCTCTGCCATGCCACAGGTGTTACCAACTCCATAGTTCCAGAGGCTTGGCATTTTTCATCCACACCTTTGCAAAAAGCTAACTTGAAAACATGGTGATGGTGCAGTTTTTCTGCCTGTGATAAACTATAATACAATCAGATTATTTGCACATTATTTTCTTTGCAGTGGTGGCTGTTACAGAAACATCTGTAAGTTGTACCCGAGTCATGCAGAATCCAGCGCAGATAGTGGTGTTGATGGCCAGGCAATAGGCACATTCCTGTTTCTCCACATGGATWGTGTACTCAGAAGGAGCACAGAGTGATGCTGTTTGTCCGAAAATCAGGCCAAAGAGAAGAGATATCACAAAGAAGGGACTCATGCTGGATGGGGAAGAACAAACAAACAGAGCAAACCACAGGTAAAATGGGATGTGCCTTCCAGTCCTGTCCTCAGCATTCAACAGGAACAGCCAGGATAGTCACAGACCTGGAATAATCTTAACGTTTCTAGCTACAGCCTGACAATTTCTTTCCAATCTCAGTCCTTACTGAAACTAAAATACTGACCATTAAACAGAGAACAAGGGCAAAGAGGCCATTAACAACACAGAACAAATTACTTTCCCCCCACTTAAGTGTATTACATGGAACTTCTCACTCGTGAGTGATAAAATCCCAACACAGAACAAATAAGAGGAGCTGAAAGATTTGACAGTGTGACATGTAAGAGAACATGAGCTCTAGAATTAAGCAGAGATATTAAAATAATCTCACTGCTTTAAAACAATTTTCCAAAGAAAGCATCTTATAAAATGTTAAAGAGACAAAAAGACAAGGCTGTGCATATCAGGCATAAAACTGGATTTTTCAATATCCAGTGGCTTAGAGGCATGATGAGATGGGAACACGGCCAAGAGTTAAATAATAGATTCAAGTAAATTACAATAAAGAACATCAACAAAGAGTTCAACTCAATGAATCCTGCTTTATCTGTCTGTTGTGCTGACCTCATTTCTCAGACCTGTGGGGGGATCCTGAGAACAAAGCCTTGATTAGCTCCAAGACAATTTCAGGAACTACTCTAGAGCCTCTAAATGATAAACTTTAAACAACAGTGTCTAGCAGCATCTGGACATCACCCTCTAGTCTCTCCCAGCTGCCAGTTTCCCATAGCAAAGCCATCCATTACACAGGCTGGTTTACCCTGTAGCTGCAACAACACCAGTCTAGAAAGACCAACCTCTTGTCAGCAGGATTCTTCCCTATTACAGGAACCTGATTCTGCCTTGAGCTGGGAGAGGCAGTGACCCAGCACAAGCTCTGTGTGTGCTTTATACTCTCCAGGCTAATTCCAGGCTGATCTTACTGTTTATATAATTGCATCTGAATTGCTGCTTTCTTATCACAAAGCCATCTATTGAAAATTCATACTGAACCACAAAGCAAATGTGATAGGAACAAACGTGTCCATAATATCCTAACCTGGAAACTGGAGCTGGAAATCTAATTATATTAACAGTCATTCTCTCCTCAGGCTTTTAAACTAAGCAGTGCTTTTTAAAAGTTGTTATTATTGATTAATTTAATTGCTCCATAGGACAGCAAGATCATGGCAGGAAGGCTGGCATGGATATGGAGACCTCCAGAATCCCAGATGATGAGTTTTACTCACAGCTGTGTTTTGCTAAGGTTTAATGAGGTCTGGTTCACTCTGCTTGCTCCTTCCCAGGCCCAGCTGGGAGATACTGGCACAGGGTGCCCAGGGGACCTATGGCTGTCCCAACCCTGGAATTGTTCCAGGTTGGAGCAAGCTGGGATAGTGAAGGTGTCCCTGCCCATGTCAGGAGGTGGGATGAGCTTTAAGGTTCCTTCCAACCCAAACGATTCTGGGGTTCTCTAAGTCAGTGCCCATGAAGCTACAAATGTGGAATCAAACCCCCTGCTCTGCAGCCTGCTCAAGCAAAACACACTCAGAAATTGGCTGGCCTGGAATCTACTCAGCAAGTATTGAAGCAACAAGCAACTCAGTACTGATTGATAGCGAAAAAACTTACAAAACCACACAGCACAGTAAGAAACAAAATATTGCATCAATACCAATAAAAGAATGTCCCCAGATGGGGGAGGACACTCACATTTGGGGAAGCAAGAGGGAGAAGAGGTCGACAAAGCCACTATTGTCTGTCAGCCCCTCCCTGAGCTCCCTGCCTGCAGCTGTGGGAACACGTGCCCTTCCAGGCAATCACCTAATTCCCATTTGGAATCTGATCTCCTGTATGTCTTATGCAGATGAAACACATTCCTGATTTCCATAGCCATAAGAAATATGGAAAGCATGAGTTTGAGGTGGTAAATGTGGTCACTTTGAGCTGTTGGAGGGGTGACCCAGTTGGTCCCAATTGCTGTTCAGCTAATTCCTGAATAATAGTGTCTCCTTGTCCTGTGGTTTCAGACTGCTGCACACAGGTCTGTGTCCCGGGCTAATTTTTCAAACATTTTTTGGGTAACATAATAGAGGTTTTGTTCTGTTAAGACTAGCCAAATGCTTCCTGTTTTCTGGGTTAATTTATACCATATAATTTCTCAGGAATTAACTATAATTTAATTATATTTAAACCTCTTTCTGGCTTAGGGACACTAGCAGAGTATTAATTGTAYTCTTTGTAACATCTGTCCCTCTCACTTAGCAACAGGAGTGTACCACTCACTTTGCTACTACTTCAGTATGTTATTTAGCTCTGTATTTTTCTGTTATATTTGGAATACAAACACTCAAGTGCAGGAGAAATGGACCTCTGTACAGCAAACTAATATGGTTATCTAGAAGCTACTTTATTGTTTACAATAAGCAACATTATAGATTCTAGCATCCATATTCACATGATCACGTATTATTTGATTGGGTCTTCTGCCTTGTCCATGAGGCCAGCACGCACCCCCTTAAGGCACTTAATTGGTCAGAGTCCATCATCACAACCGAGCCCACTTTTATCTGAGGTTTGCATTCTTGATGGTTAGTTTCCATCAAGGCCTCTCATTCTTATTTTAGTCCTGCTTTTGCCTCAGTGGCCTTGGTGAATTCCTGAGGGTTTGAATAACAAGACTACAGGTGTTCTGATAAGATTACAAGGTGTTTGGATGGTACAGAGAATGACCCAACTCGTGCAAATATGTTGCTACACTCAAGGTCTCTCAGTGTACAGTAYGGAACCCGCACATAGGTAACGTAAATGTATATATATACACTGTACATGCACACACACACTACATACATGTGTATGAGCTTGGTTGTTTGAAGCTTTAACCACAGAAAAGAAAGTTTGTTCTTGAGAGTATTTCAAAGGACGCAAAGAACCTGAAAGGAAAAAAACACGATTCATAAAACTAAAACCTGGAGAAGACAAGAAATGCTCAAAGTAAGAATTAAAAACCAACATTCTTAGAGGAAAAATATCACACGTGGCCCTTGCATGCACAGCTTATTCTTTCCTCTAAAGATTCACAGCTTTAGGCAGTTGGAGCTGTATTTGTGCACCCTGGAGGCCACCACAGCTGAGTTTAAAATGTCTCAATACCCCCTGGAAGAACATAGGCAGAGAACAGGTCAGAGTGTGAGGACATGCACTCTTTGCTGCCTCAAAGTGCCAGTTTTTCTGAGCTGAGAAAACTGGGTGTAGGGGGAGGGGGGTGAGATTAGGGTTAAAAAAATGATTTAAGAATTTGCTTTAACAAGATTTAGGGCAATGTCTGCAAACATCAGTAGCAAATTGTAACAAGGCTTGAAAGTCATAATGAAGATGAAAAAGAGAATGCAACAAAATAGAGGAACACCAACAACAATAACTGTTAGAGATGAGAAAATGCAGAAAATGAGTACAGGAAGCTTAAGAGCAGGAAATAAGCTTTTGTCAGGCCAGAGGCCAATAATAAATTCAGGGAACATTACAAGATGGAGAGAAGCTGTTGATGCAGAGTAAGTGCAAAGGCTTCAGCAAGAACTTGTGCTTTTGAAAACATAGTGACTGAACAATCACACACAGAATTGCAACAAAAATTATTAAATAAATCATATAAGGAATAAATATTTTTAACTCAACATTATTAACTAGCTAATGCTCATTTCAACAAGTCTGGAATACTGAGGAAATTTCAAGACATTAAAAGAAAGTGCTAATACTGTGGCAATATTTAAGGAGAGAGTGTTGACCCAGGTAACTCTCCACCAGCCAGGTAAAATAACAGAAAATTGATACAGGATTTGAGCAATAAAGAATTAACGGATGAAAACGCAATTACTGATGTTACATAAAATAGGTCATGCCACACAAACCCATTTTCATTGTTTGCAGTGATTACAAATTTGGTTGATAAGGCAGTTGCACAGATGCAATGACTTTGGTTCCATCTGTGCAGAGCTCCCCTGTCAGGAAGGTTTAGAGCTGTCAGGCAGAGCCCAGTGTGGGGATACTGAATGCTGGCAATCATCAGCCTCTGGAGCAGTTTAATCTCAGTGATGCCTTTATTCACTGCAGTGGTTTTACCCAGCCTCTGGGTACACTGCAGTGCACTGGAGAAATACCTGACCAGGTATTAAGGATGAAAATTCATTTTTCTGGAAGGGCAATAAATTACTCTGAGTGGAGCTTGGGACCAATGTGACTGCTGCTTATCAGCTCAGCCCCATGCTGGTATGGTCACAGAACCTCTTGGCTGCTTACCTTTCCCTTGCAGGCACCATTATCCTGCCCATTGAAAGGGTGTTATTCACATATCTTCAGTAATTGACACAAACTACCAAGCTGATAAAAAGCTTCCTGGATTGTCCTTCTGGCTATGACCATGGAGCTCATTCACTACTGACCTTTCTGATCAGTGAGATCCCATGAGCTACAGGGAGCTGCAAGACAAAAGACTGTGGCAGAACAACAAAGTCCAGAGTCACTATCTGTGAGTTCTTGAGGCTTCTTCCATACATTTTCCTAAAATCCATCATCCACACTCTGATGCTTATGGATCGATTTCTTCGGTTGCCCTCCTGCTGACCTGCAGAGACTCAGTGATAGAAATTTTTAATGTGCTTTTATAGCCCAGCTTTGCAGCCCTCTTCTGGAACAGTTACACTGTTGATTATTTATCTTTAACCTTTCTGTTAACCAAACCAATCCATTCCCTGACATCAGTGATTTTATTCTTTCATTAAGTGAACGATGGTGTGCTGATGTTCTACAGGAAGTACTTCAAGTCATCTGTAAATAGAATTTAGTAATTATAAAAACCCTGGGTTAATTCCCCAGGAGTCTCTGTAATGGGCTACAGAAATACCAGAAGCTCATATGTAACTAATTTAATACCATTCTTTGTCACTGACCAATGCCTAAAATAAAAGGAGGAACAATGAGAAGTTATCAGACATTATGCCTACTCACTCTGCCCTTACAACACAAAGAAAACTTTGTGATCTCATGAACAGGTTACTTACAGAGCAGGGTCATTCTTATTTCCATGAAATATACAGCTGTAGATAGTAAAAACATGTCCACACTTGCAAACAACCGATAATTGGAAGCTCTGCTGATGAAAAACAGACAAAACCCATCAGATTCTGAAAGATGAGTATTCTGGTAGAGGAATTATTTCCAACTCCATCCAGTTGCAGCTCTCCACTGATAAAAGGAAATAAGATCCTGATATGCTGCCATAGAAACAAGTGGTTTTGCCAGGTTTTGCATTTAAACAGCCTATGCCTGATGAATTTTCAAAGCTAATCTGCCTATATCCAGTATGTGTAACAGCCCAAAATCTCACAGCTCTCATCTCTGAAATTTATAGATTCAAAGTCTGCTCTTCTCTTTCTTTCCTAGGATTAGCTGCAGCATTTCCTATCAACCACAGATTAAAACAGCAAATCTCTTTGTTGCATATCATATGCCAGCAATCTCCATTTATGGTCTGAAAATAATCCTATATATCCCTATATCCCATAATCCTATTTGTTGTTTGGCTCAGACGATAGAGCCCTTTGGATTTGGTTTCATTTTTTTGGAAAGTCCTAGATATTTCTATTAGTCTGAGATACATAATCACTGCACCGAGGGCAAAGCTAAACAAACAAACAAAGAAAACCCCTCAAACAACAAACCACACCACCAAAGTTGGTAATGACTTTGGAACTCACTTGCTTCATACTTCACAGTGGCTTTTCAAACCACTGGTGTTTTGTAGTTTGCTTCATAGGCTGTGGCCAGAGTGGAAGGTTTTGATGAGAACTCATTGGCTGCTGCCTGTTTGTGCACAGGTGCATGATAAAGGATTCGGGAAGCAAAATTATTTCTTTAAAGTCCAGTAGTTGATATTTATTTTTTTCTTTACTCCCATGGGTAGTTCTAAAGACCACATCTGACTATGTTTTATTATGAAATGCCATTTTACAAAGTTTCCAAGTCACAAAAAATAGGATAAATAGTGTAACTCATCTCCTGTCAGAATATCACATTTGGATCTAAGCATATTCCATAAGGAACCTCAACATGAAACAATAATCTGCTTAATTCACTTAACTCAGTGTGGTGACAGAACATTTTCACTGCACATTGGGTCTGGTGTAAGCAGGATTTCAAAGCCAGGGCAAGCATCCAAGTGGGGCACTGCTCACTGCTGGATCACCCACATCAAATGTGGATTTATCATCGGTGATATGCAGTTACAACACAGAGCAGATTATAGAGAATATGATTTCCTTCAGTCTTGATAGAGAATACCAGCAGAAGTCTTTGAAATTAAAGTCGAAGGTGTTCCCTCCAGCACCAATCCTGTCAGTCTGCAGAGAAATGAGTTCAGCGAATTTCACACACACACAGAACCATGGAATTGGCTGGGTAGGAAGGGACCTTGAAGCTCATCCAGTGCCATCCCCTCCCAAGGGCAGGGACACCTTCCACTATCCCAGACTGCTCCAAGTCCGGTCCAGCCTGGACTTGGACACTTCCCGTGACGGGCCGGGATGTGTGTGCTCGGGTCAGGACTCTGCCCGGGGCCTCCCCGCAGTGTCCCCATGTCCGTGTCGGTGTCCCCCGGCCCGTTCCAGCACAGCCCGGGGGCGCCCGGTGGCACCATAGGTCTGACACAGCCCCGAGAGCTCGCTTTCGTACGAGCCCTGCCCGGCGCACCAGCGGCTTGAACGGGCTTTTTCTCGGTGGGCCCGGAGAAAAGCAGTGACACTGACACTCAGCACCGACACTGCCGCCGGTACCGATACCAGCACCGAAACCGACACCGGCACCAGCACTGGCAACCAACACTGGTACTGACATCTACAGTGACGCCAGCAGCGCAACGAGCACCAGCACTGGCACCGACATCTACACCAGCACTGAGCGTGGCAACAAAACAATACCGGCACCAGCACCGACATCAACACTTGTACCGACATCGCCGCCACCACCTACACCGGCAGCGGCACCGGCAGCGGCACCTCACGACGGCCGCTGAGGGAGGGCGAAAAGGGCGGGAAACGACGGCGCGCGCCCGAGGCGGGAAGGGGCGCTCGGGCCGGCGGCGTTGGCGCCGCCTAGTGGAGGTCCCAGAGGTCGCGCAGCGGCGCTGCCAGGCGCGGATCCCGTGCGCGCAGCGCCCCCGCGTGGGCGTGGCGCAGCGAGCGCAGCTCCGTGAGGCGACCCAGCAGCCGCGCGAAGCGCTGCGGGTCCCGCGGGTGCTGCAGCTTCGAGTGCTTGTACAGGATCCCCAGCAGCGGCTCCTGCAGCTCCTCCACGTGGCGCTTGTCCCTCAGCAGCGGGCGGTCTGTGGGAGAGCGGCGGCACGGAGAGCGCGGTGAGCGGGATGCGCCGGGCGCCGCCGCCCCTCAAGGTCCGGTCGGCGCCGCCCTCCCTGAGGGGACAAGTGGGAGCTCCCCCCGGGGCAAGCTCGTTGTCACCTTCCCAATTTACCTGAAAAGAACACTGTTGTTGCTACGAGCAGAGCGTATTCGGTCTCGGTCACTTTGAGTTCCCCCATGGTTCTGTAGAAGTAGAACAGGGCGGTGATGAACTCCTCAGTTATGCCTTGAAAATGGAAAAAAACAACATTTTTTTGTTAAAAAGAAAGAAAAAAAGCAAACCAAAACCCCAAAAAAACCAAACAAACCCACAAAACAAACAACAAAAAAAAACCCCTATAAATGTGAAGAATAATGAGGATGTTATTTCAGTGCAGAAACAGTTGCAAACCATCTTTGCCTGAAGGGTGCAAGGTGACCCTCCCTGGATCCACCTGGATCACTGTGTCTGGCTCTGGGCTCCCTAAGACAAGGGACATGGAGCTCTTGTAGCCGGTCCAGCAGAGGTTGTGGAGGTCGTGATGGGACTGGGGCATCTCTCTTATGAGGAAATGGTGAATGGTTGGACCCCATGATCTTAGAGGTCTTTTCCAAGCTACACGGCTCCATGATAAAGGCTGAGGGAGCTGGGGCTGTTCAGTCTCGAGAGGAGCCCCAGCTGAGAGGGGCCTTTAGCCCTGTCTTCAGGGATGGGCTCTGAGCAGGGATCAGCAATGGCACCAGAGGAATGGGCACAGACTTATGCTTAGGAAGTTCCACCTGAACATGAGGAAGAACTTTCTTGTGAGGGAACAGACTGCCCAGAAAGGGTATGGAGTCTCCCTCACTGGAGATATTCCCGACCCATCTGGACATGAGCTAGTGCCATGTGCTCTGGGATGACCCTGCTGCAGCAGGGTGACTCTGTGATTCAGTGAATCTTCCAAGGCTCAGGGCTGTTCCATTGCATGAAATAGTTAACTAACTTTGTGAAAAAAATGTTAATTGCTAGGGTGATAACAAAAGTTGTATGGCAGTTGCACCGTGGAGCTTTGACTGTATATATAACTCAAGGGATATAAGCAAGCATGAGCACACCTCACCTGCCATAAGGATGTAATGCCAGTGTCTAATACCTGAGCAGGTAATGCCAGAGCAGCTCGAGAGAGAGGGATAGGAGAAGGAAAGGAAGAGGAGCGGAAGAAGAGAGGAAAGGAGCTGGAGCAGTGGCCATAGGGACAGTGTAGCTTGGTTTAATAAAAATAGGGCCAGTAAAGCAAAAGATTCACAGTATTTAGATTCTGAGACCTCCATTACCTGTGGTAGTGGTAGAAGTTGGCCTCTCTTTATTATGGCACATTTCCATGGAATAGATACTGTTTTTATCAAGGTTTTGAGCATGACAACATGTCCCATGATCAGAAAGTCTTACATGACCTGGAACAAGGCAGATGACAGTTCCCAATCAAGCTTAAAGTTATCTGAAATATTTGTCTGTATCATTGCTGAAAATGTGTGAATTTTTCCCAGACCCATGAAGGTATAAAATCTTTTTTGGCATCGGGCTCCAAGTTTTTTGCGCTTTTATTGGTCAAGGTCTCTTGTGTTAAATTTGACACAATGTACAATATGTAATTAATATAGCTGATATTATCCACCCACCCCACCATGATGCAAGTCAAGTATTTCAGACCTACTTTCACTGGTTGATGGCTGGCACTCACTCATTCTTTGGTTGTAAATTTGGGCTGATCTCAAGAACATCGCCTCCACTGTGGACCCTTTCAGCAGAGCAATCTGGTCCTCACTGGCTAAACTCTCAAACCCTGCAGAGAATTATGATAAATTGCAGACTCCACTGGATTTCAGAGAATGTGGTAAGATAATAATTCCCTCAAGGTGGTATTTTGAGGTCCATGTACTCCCAGAAAATGTCTCTACTCCATGTCAGAAATGGAAAAGAAATCTAGCCATAGCAAAGTTTTGAACTGAAAGCTTCTAGGTTGTCCTCATACCATGTAAACGGCAAGTTAGAAGTACAAATRATCAGTTTAAAGCCTTTTCTTAAAGCCTGTATTTTTCTCTGGTTCATGCCATCAGTTTGATTTAGTTCCTCTAATGTTCCCCAGAGGAAGAAACTCACCTGGGAGTCTTTTTGTGAAATCCACCAACACCTGGACATGGACAACAGCTGTCTCAGACAGGTGGAGAAAACTTTCCTCAGGACTTGCAGTTTCCTGTAGCTGCACAAAAGAGCATTTGGACATTGGATGTAGCCAAGATACCTGATAACAATGACTTAGCAATGCAGGCTGGATACCTACAAACTTCTTGGCTTCCTCGAGCGGAATTGTGTATTTTTGGTGTGCTGCTACAATGTGGTCAAGAAGCTGATGTTCTCCTGGAGTAAGTTCCATCTTCTCTGGGATCTGCTAAATAAAATAAACCAATCACAACAACCTGGAGTAAGAAAAAGTGATAAAAATAGATACTTTAAATAGAAAAATATCCCACTTTTCCAAATTTTGTTGTAGATGATACTTGTTTACTATTCAGTCCCTCATCTTCCAGCTTTATGTTGCAAAGGAAACTGCTCTTCTGCTTGAAATTCTTCCTGAGTCGCTTTGACTTGCACTGGACTTCAGTCAGCAAACCTGTGAGGTGTGAAGTGGCCATCAATGCTTGTATTTTCAATTAATTACAGTCTGAAGTCATCACTTTTATTAGAGATGTCATCACTTTTATTAGAGATAACTCCAGTCTTGCAGCACAGAAACAGTCACCTATAATGAACTATGTTTCGTAGAGAATGTGGCCATGTATTACTTATCAGGTGAGCTTGATGTTCACTGAGCCACCTCAGAAGCCTGAGGGTCTGCAGTCATCTTTGTCCTTGTGGCTCTGTGACACACGGACATCAGAATTTTTCATCAAAGCCCATCATGCCATTTTTATTAAATTTTTCTCCCTCAAACCCTAAACCTCATCTGATCAGCTCACTGCTGTCCTGACAAGGCTCAGGATATTTAGCTTCTGTTAGTTCTTCCTTTATTTTTTCTTGTACTGTCTTTGAACAACAGTTCTCTTAAGGTGATGGAATACTTCCCAAGCATTCTGGCTTCTGCCCACCAAGATGCTACAGGCGCCACCATCCCCAAAGTTAATTTTTCTACAGCCAAATGAAGCTTAGACCAGTATCATTGGGAAAGGATTGACTTTGGAGAAGGCTTTATCTGCAGTGATTAGTAAAGAATCCAGCAGGGAGGAGCACTTACATTCTGCCAGCATTCCCACAGCTCTGCACTTCTTGAGGCGGCACTCCTGGCACTTCCTCCTCATGTACATGTCCATCTCGCAGTGCCCCCCGCTCTTGCAGCGGTACACGGCGTTCTTGGTGATGCTGCGCCGGAAGAAGCCTGGCAACAAGGACCAGCTGATGGCCTAAAGAGCTTTATCTCACAAGAACTTAAAAGCATCCTCTGGGTTTGAATAGTTGGGTTTTTTAAATGGAAACATTACCTTGATTTTGAATCTGCTTTTTAAAAATGTAGTTATGTCTGGTTCTTCCTGACTGATATTAATTGACAGTTTCCATACATAGAATCATAGAATATGCTGATTTGGAAGGGACCCTCAAAGATCACCAAGTCCATCCCCTGGCCCTGCACAGACACCCCATCAATCCCACACTGGGCATCCCTGAGAGCACTGTCCAAACTCTCCTGGAGCTCTGGCAGCCTTGGGGCCATGCCCATTCCCTGGGGAGCCTGAGCAGTGCCCAGCACCCTCCAGGGAAAGAAACTTCCTTGATCTCCAACCTAAATTCCCCTGGCACAGCTTCAGCCCTTCCCTCAAGTCCTGTGCCTGGTCACAGGGAGCAGAGATCAGAGCAGCTCCTCATGRGACAGCTCCCATACCAACAAGTTAAAATATGATTAGCAACTAATTACTAACTGCTTTTATTCAATTTTAATGGTAAGTGAAAATTAGTAACACTGAAGTAAATCTCTAAGAAATGTTCATGAGAAAACCAGCACCTGCTTACACTGACACTATTCTAGCAAGTCATCAATGCAAAAATGAGATGCTTAAAGTGCTCATATTAAATACAGACTGTGAAAATATTTCTTCAAATAATGTTATAAAAATGTGAATTTGGAGCAAGCATGTTAGATAGGGGGTTCATTAGACAAATTAAAAGCCACTGTAGTGAGACCAGCTCAAGCCCCAGCCAAATCAGTTTGCCGTGTCCCCGCTCACCTTTGCAGCCCTCGCAGGTCAGTGCGTTGTAGTGGTACCCCGAGGCCTTGTCCCCACACACCACGCACAGCTCCTCCTGCCCCTTCAGCCTCACCGAGTGGTTTAACCTGGGCCTCTTGAGCCCCTGAAACCCCCCGTCCTCCACGTGGGGAACCAGGAAGGGGCCCTTGCTGAGCTCGCAGCTGCTGCCAACGCAGGGCCCGTCACCGTAAGAGGCGTCCAGGCCATAGGAGCCGTAGGGGGTTGGGGCAGGCTGGGGCTGCAGGGCTGGCACTGGCAGTGCTGAGTACTGGCAGTACGGGGCAGCCTGGAAATCCGCCTCCTGCAGCTGGTAGTTGATGTGCTCTGGTAAAACGTCTGTTCGTGGGAAATTGAGAGTGGAGTAAAAGCCTGGAGGATATTGCAACATCAGCTGCTCCAAAGTTTAAAAATGTTTAATAGATTTAGTAACATAAATATTAGAGGAACACATTGTCAGAGGGGCAATCTGACACATTCTATTTAAATTTAAACATGTAAAGTTCTTAAGTGAAATATTAAATATGGCAAAAATGGCTCAGTAACGGTTTGGGCAATATCATGTAGGTGCCACTGAATTTGTAGATAATTGAATATCACTTGCCAACTGATGGCACAGGTGCCTTCAGATCAAAAGGCTGCTTTTATTAGTTGTCCACACTAGAGTCAAATATATTCCATAAGTGAATTTTTTAATGAATGAAGTTTTTATAAATGATACATATCTCAGGCATCATTTTGAAAATGTTGCACAAGGGTCTGAGAAAAATTGTGTAGAAATTATAATTACTAAAGATTACTGTGACAGGAGTCCTAAAGTCGAAGTTCAGAGGAGTAAAAAGCAGAGACTTGTTTTATTTAGTGTTTTCCCACACGTGTCTTTACAGTTACGAGATTTTAGCCAAGTAAAATGTAGGCACAGAATTAAAAAGAGAATTTCTTCCTGCCTTTCTGTCTGTTGAGTTTTAATTTTATCCAGCCTCCCTTAAATACACACAGCTATACCAAAGAAACCCTGTGCAACATGCATCAGGTTTCATTCTTCCTTTGGGATTATTAAAATCTCTATAAAAACAAATTAAAAAGATTTTTTAAAACAGCTTGGAGGTTTTTTCCCTTTTAGTGGGCTTTGGGTCCTGACTTTAGTCTTCCAGAATCAAATTAATTATTGCAATTATAGTTACATAAGATATAGAACAGTCATTATCTATTTATAATGTATCTGTAATATTATAATAAAACCTTTGTCTTCTCCATGCAGGTCAAAGGGAGACAGCACTGGGGTTGTTTAAATGGAATGCTCAGTCAAAATAATCACATTGTGCTCAAAAGTCTGTATGATCATGCAGTAATAGATTTTGATATACTTTCAGTATGACCTTGGTAAGAGCTTTCAAGTGCTTTAAAGATCAATCAAAATTTAAAAAAAAAAAAATCCCACAGGAGTTCATTTTGCCATATTTCCATTACTCACCGTAATACTGGATGGGCTCGGGAAGGCCGTACCCATCAGGGACGGTGACAAACGTGTTGGCCATGCTCTGCTCCCAGCTGCACTGCTTCATCCACTCTGGTGTGAGATCAGCCTCTGAACAGCAACCTGGGGAATGGGGAAAGGAAGAGAGACATCCCATGGGAAAGAACTGCAGGGTAGGGTTAGACACAGAGCTAGAAAACTCCAGAATATGGCAGAGGTTTCAGATCATAGGCAAATCAGATGTCTGTGTGAAGTCACATAACACCCTCAATGAGGCTACAAAATTGTTTGAGTGACCTGATGTTACAGAATCAGGGTAAAACTATTTCCTAAATTTCCAAGTTATAGTTGGAAGTGTTTTGCTTTGAGTTTTACACAAAGCCATGTGGGGGAGTTGGATTAATCACTGGTAAATTCTGTAGTTCRGGGAAGGTTAAAAGGAGCTTCACTGGAGAGAATAAACTTCCTTTAGGCATGAACTGAAACATTTGCTCTAGTATAGATGTGGAGCTGTCCTGTTTGTGTACAAAGACGGCCTTTTAATGACTTTATTTCATTCACTTTTTATTCAGAGTTGAAGCAAGGAAAACAGCATGGAAAGGCCAACATAGAATATCTGTTCTTCAGATATTACTTCATTTTTCAGTAATTTGACTTATAAATTCAAATTTAGAGACAGGTTCTGAAAAAGTGTGCTCTAAAAACTCTTTGAAGAGTTTTAGGGGGAAAAAAAAAAGTCTGTATGGACAGTGACAAGAGCTGGGTTTCAGTTCACACACGTACAACAAATCTCGGGTATTGCTTAGAACTGAGAGCTAACAGAATAGCCATTAGAGGAGTAAGTAGGAATATTTTACTTGCCCCCTTGTCCCTCTGCATGAGTGGGATGTGGCCAGAGGTTAAACATTTGCTGAGCCTGATGCCCACTGAGCAAGAGCTGTAAGAGATAATTTGCCCGTGAACCACTCACAGGCTTTCCCTGAGCAGACAGGAAGGATTGAAAAGACAAAAAAGGCATGGAAGGATTTGGAAAATACAGCAAATCCAACTACTGCAATGGGATTCTCTGCAGAATTTACAGCAAGTTGGGTTTAGAGACCTTCCATAAAGGAAGGGGTTTGTGTTCTACCTGTACCTTGCTGCAGTGAATGGATCACCCCAGGGAATCTGAAGTCCTGACTGGGAAAACACACATCCCTTCCCCCAAACTGGACAGAGCTTTGAGGCTGACCACTTTCGCTTTGTGTTGTCAGCAGAAGGTGAAAGGATGCAGTGAGACTGGAATGCTGGGGGTTTGTTATCTCTGCTAGTAAATATTTGTTTGAGAGCAAAATAAGTCACTGAATCATGAAGTCTTATCAGTTAGATCAATTTGGCCTGGGCAAAGTCCACATTTTTTCTCAAAAATGTGTGTTTGCTGAARAAATGTGTTTTTGAATTCCAGTGGTTTCTTTAAAAAAAAAAGTAATAATTGAATARTAGATAAGAAATTACACTGATCCAGTCTCATAAAAACAGTATATTGGGAGTATGAAATACCAAATGTAAGGTGGTTGATTGCTTAAATGTTCTAAATCTTGGAAGCAGATTTTCCTTAGACAAAGTTTCCTCAGCTTAGGTATTGTATAAGAAAGGATTCAGCCTTTCTTACTGATTTTTATGGCTAATAACAGTAACCAGTTGCACCTACAAAATTCCAGTTTAGGCTGAGATTTTGTACACTGAAATCTTAAATTAAGAGGCTGTTAGAACAGTGGGAATAGTAAATCCAATGGTTATTGGAGAAATGCTCTACTGTCTTAGCATGAGATTAATGCATCAACATTAAGAGTTTCATTTTCTGACATTTGAGAATTTAGGGTTGACAAGCTTGTTCTTCTGATCAGAACAAAGCATTGGGCTTTTTAAAATGGAAAGGAAAGGAAAGGAAAGGAAAGGAAAGGAAAGGAAAGGAAAGGAAAGGAAAGGAAAGGAAAGGAAAGGAAAGGAAAGGAAAG
>CADDXX010000437.1:652537-669559 GCA_902810485.1 Alauda arvensis | reverse complement strand
AAGGAAAGGAAAGGAAAGGAAAGGAAAGGAAAGGAAAGGAAAGGAAAGGAAAGGAAAGGAAAGGAAAGGAAAGGAAAGGAAAGGAAAGGAAAGGAGTAAGGAAAGGAAAGGAGTAAGGAAAGGAAAGGAAAGGAGTAAGGAAAGATGTAAGGAAGGAACTTCATTTCCTAGGCCAGGCAAGTTTTGATTATTTATGAGTGACTGTGAGAGTCGTGCTTTCCAACCTCTGGCTCCCCGCGGTGAGTGAGGCAACAGCAGGGAGGCCTCCTCCAAACTGCAGCAGTCCCTGGGATTCTGTGATCCATGTRCTGCTCTCCCCAAGGCTCTGTGGCTATGCCAAGCCCCACACACCTCATGGGACTGAGCCATGACCTGGGGACACTGTCCCAGCCCACACAGACACTCGTTAACCCTTTGCCAGGCAAGGGAATTCTGCACGTGCCCAGCACGGTGAAGCTCCTGACAGAAGGTACCAGACATGCCCAGGTGTAATGTCCAAAACAGTAACTGGAACAAAGTTGAAATAAGAATGGAGCAACGGGTTTGGATGTTTGGGGCAGTTGCAGCCATGCCATTCCTAAAACAAAATGGTTTTTGCCCCTCGTTCTCTTTTCTCTGTATTCCCAATATAACCCAATATAGTCATTTGTGCATGAGTGCTTTAAAAGGAAGCAAAAATCTAAATACATTCCCAAAGAAGATGCAGGAAGATCTTTAGCCTAAAAAGTGGAAATAACTGGGAACAAAAGATGAATTTTTTAATGACTTATTTTGTAGCAACCCAAGCAGTAACACATATAGGGTGGGAGCCTTCAGTCCTCAGTCACACAGACTGAGCTGACAGAAAATCTCATCTATGTGAAGCRCATGCTGTTCCTGCTTTTCCTTCTTTTCCTGGGCATGTTCATGTGTGAAGTCCTGGCCAGGTGAGAGGAATTGTGTTTTTTGGAAAAGGTGACTTACACTCAAAGTGGCTTAAGCACATTTGAAAATGTTGTGCTTTTACAGGCTTAATTTTGCCAATGCTCATCTTCTGAACTACAAACATTCAGTATAAACCAGAACAGGTTGATTCAAGGGCTTGGTTATCCATCTCATGCAGAAATTTAGTTTTTAGTCACAACTGAAAGACTTGACAATTTATCGAAAATGGAACCCACTAAAAAAAAAAAAAGCGCCATTAATTGATAAAAGTAATGTAGAACCATAAAAAGAATGTATATGTTCAGACTAGAATCTGAACCGTACATCTATTTATTTCTATTTATGGTGAAAGATGTGGGGTTTATCATTTTTATTGCTGTAAAACCCCATATCATAAAGCAACATATCATCAGCTTATCAAATTTATTGGGATACAAAACATCCTTCATGGAGCAGGGCCACAGGGAGCCATTTCAGAGGTCAGTACTGACAGTGCTTTAGCTGCTACCATAAATATTTTGACAGTTGAGTCATGGGGAAATTTCTTGTTTACAGGGAATTTTAGGAACTCGAGCTGAATGTCTTCACCACCTATTTAGCACACCTTGGGGCACGTTAACGGTCACGTAGTGGAACTCAGATCACATTTCAGGGTCAGGTTTAATCACTGTACTTTGCTTGCAACTGGAAGGCAAAGCTTGGGTTTGGTTTTTTTTTTTTTTTTTTTAATTTGTGAAAATTTAACCAGAAACTGAAATAAAAAAGTAACTGAGCATAATTAGTGCCAAGTAGGTGTGATGCCAGCTGATCTATTCAATTTCACTCAAGCAATTCAGTAATCACTGCTTAATTAAAGAACGATTTTGCAGAGGAAATTGTAGGATCATTTGATTGATCCTGTGAGCAGCTTAAAGGTTTTTCTGTTCCTCCTGGTGTCAATGTGCCAAGAAGTTCCCCAAAGCTGCTCTTTGAAGAAATTCCACCTTTCTTCTTATAAAATGTGTTCCTTCCTGGTCATGTAATAACCATAATAGGAACTGGCACACTTCACCAATGGACTACATTACAATTATCTTGAAATTTTCCTTTGGAGTTGATATTCCATGAATAATTATTTCAAAGGCATAATTTTTATACATTGTAAAATAAGAGGTTAGAGGTTGTTTGAAATTCACRGTTTTCCGGGTACTTTTGGGAAGGGAAACAAATAATTGAATTTAAAAGTTGTTTTTCTTCACTCTGTGTGTCAAATGAAGTACTGGTGGAACAAACCCTTGGCAGTAGAATCCCAGATTTAAAAGCGCACGCTTGCTATTTTCATCTAGTCAGATGTTTAAAAAGAAAGAAAGAAGGAGGTAAAGAAGAAAAAAAGCCCAACGCCTGGAATATTTTCACACAGCATATTGATGTCTGGCCGGAGCAGCAGTTTATAACCTCAGAGCATGCAGAGAAGGGAATTCAATACTCACAGTGGCTGCAGGGAGCTCCTCTCCCGGCACAGAGTCCGTGGGGCTGCAGCGCCRGTCCAGCTCTGCTCCAGCTGGAGCCAAGCAGGCCTTTCCCTATTTATCAGTTTGTGTGCACACCCCAGGCTCCAGACACTCGGCAGAGCCACACTGCGGCTCCGAGACACCAACTTCCCACACAGCTCCTCTGGGGTCGGAGCAAGGGCAGCTGCGAGCCCACATAAATCACATCAGAACTGGGTCATCAGGGACAGAGGCCATGGGGACCCTCACGTCACTGCTTCCCAGAGTCCTCCCTGCCCAGCTGAAGGATTCTGCTTTCATGCTAGAATTTGAAATTCTCCCATTTCGGTTGCTTCATGTCGGCATGTCAGGGTGGTGATGGAAAATGTTCAATTCCCAAGCAGAGAAAATGTTGCAGTGGTATTATTTGGAGATTTTTACATGACATTGTAATTTAATTTGGAAAGGCTGGACCAGGCCAGGACCTCCAACCGCCAACCACTTACCTTGTCCTCTGTTCTGATCCAGACACCCCTGTGGTGATGCAACACATACCCAGCTTTGGCACTCAGTTCATGGGCAACCTCAGTGAACTTAAGTTCATGTTGTCATTAACTCAGCAAAATTTCATTCTTAAAACCCTGAGTATTTCCATTGTTAGTAACTTCTAATAAATTAATATTGCAATTTGATGCTTTGTTTCCTAGGTAGATGTGACCTCTTGGATAGGGAATTTTCTTGTTTGGTATCATGCTGTTCCAGTGCTCCCAGCAGGTTGCCAATCTCCTCACTCCAGGAGGAGCTCACCTGCCTTCTGTGTAAGATCAGTTCTCCATTCACCTCAGAAAAAACTGCTTCTCTTGGATGCTGCATGGAATTAGATGGGAAAAGGAAAATATAATTTCCTGTTGGGTAACTTACAGCAAAGTCACTTAAAATACTCTTTTGGGTAGGTTTTCATGGATAGACTGCCATCACCCTTCAATGGAGGGACATATTTATATTCCATGGGCTCCAGAGAAGAGCAGCCCTAAGGCTGCTTATTTCCATRTGCCATTTAAGAATCTGTTTGCAGGGTGGAATGGTTGAGTCTTTCAAGAACAAACAGCAGTGACTGATAAATGTTATTTGAGCATATAATGGGGTTTTCTAAGTTTTCAGATGTCCTGCATTGATCATGTGTGCTGATGGGGGGCTGGAACACAGCGATTACGCAGCTGAGATGAAGATAATGATGTTCTAAGTTTAATTATCATCAGCCTTTGTCTTTCTGGTAAAGCAGCCCCATACAGAAATTTGCCAAGTTGTCAAAAAAACTTCAATAGTAAAACTAAAGATTTTACAATTCATAAGACAAGTACTTTTTCCACAGAAGTATCTCTTTCACAATATCCCATTGACTTTTTCATCCAGCCTTTCTTGGGAAAGTTGGAAAAACAAGCAGAGATCTGTGAAATATTGAGGTTAGCTTTTAAATGCAACTGACTTTTATTTTTAGCTTTTTTTCTGATAGAAGGAACCTTACTGATAAGCTGTTCAAATTATCTGTAGGATGTGGATATTTAGAGCCTGTTGACTCCAGGGGACTTAAGCCTGAAGCCCTGGTTTTTAAAAGGCATAAGATCTCTATTCGACTCAGTTTATAAAGTCAGCAGGATTCAGGGTAAATTCAGTTTCTAAAATCAGTATATAAATAAGCTTATAAAACAACTATATAAAATTTAGTTGTAGTAGAAATGAATTGCAGTAATTAAGTATTAGTCCAAAGTTAATTAACTCCCACACTGTAGTAATGAAACAATTTTGTATAATCATGAAGTGATTCAGACCAGGTAACTGACTAAATACATATATTTATGTAAATAAATACAGATATTTTCATTATTTTAACAAATCACTGTTCCTATTCAAAGCTTAACATGACAAAAATAGGAGACTTGAGGGCACACTTGAGTCACCTAAAATACTGCTGCAAAGAAGAGGAAAATAAACTCTTTTCCGTGCTTGTAAATAATCAAAAACCAGAAAGGTTATTTAGGAGTAAGGGAGATTTAAATTACAAACTAGAGAAAGCAATTACTGTGGTAAAAATAGCATGGGAGTGAGTTCCTCGTACAATCTTCTCCACTGGCTGTTTTGAAGATCAGTTTGGGCAACCAGATKGAACTCAAGAATTGTTTTCTCAGAGTTGTTTTGGTTTGTAAAAGAGGACATTTTGTAAAGGACTTTTAAGCTCTCTCCCAGCTCTGTTTTCTGTTATTTTTCTATACATACATCAATTCTGTAAAACACTGCTGAAAGTCTCTGGTCAGTAACATGCCCAGAGCCACTTCAGAAATAATCCCAGACTCCAAGCTTGCTTTCCTAGCAGTAAGTAAACAAAGTGTCACTCAGATACGGCCTGAAAACGGGAGCTGAACAAGTTCATGCCATGGGGCCAACATGCAGAAGTGGCACTGAAGTGGGGAATAAGGGACACACATATTTTCCATAAAAAACCAGCAGATTTGGTGACAGCAGCCTGACCTGGACAGTGCTGCAGCACTTATGCAGCCTCAGTGCCACCACTGCAAGCTGGGAGCTCTGGGTAGTCAAATCCCCGCCGAAATTGGGCAGCTGGCTCCTAGGTGGGTAAGGGAGGTGAAGGAAGAGCTTCCCTGGATCCATACCTGCCGAGAGAATCCGTTTTCAACACCATTCTTTGTTCATCTGGACTGGAGATTCCAGATGCCTGTGACTCATTTGGTATCCAAACAGTTAACGGAAATTGCATCTACTCCAGCTGGATGTTCTCTACATAAATGACCCGTTTGGCTTGATCTGGTATTGGATTGTTTACGTAACTTCAGTAATTAACCACTATCAGCCTCATTAATGAAACATAAACCACCTCTTCTGCTCATTTATAAAGCATTTGTCAAACAAAACTCAAAGGGCAGAATCTCAGCAAARTAACAGCCCTCCAAGAGCTACTGAGCCCTGACTGCAAGGCACAGCAGTCACTTTGTTGTTTTTCAGTAGAACTGAAGCAGAAGTGATGGCATTGTCTATTGCTCTTGGCTAACTTTTCCCCAAGCCATCTGAGATCTGTCACATGAGGGCAAGGATGCCTGGACAACTATTTTGGCCACTTCAATACAAAATACTGATGTTCCAGCTCATTACTGTAAATCATTAAATGATGAAAGCAAGAGTCAAATACTAAACGACTAAAGCCCTCAGAAAACTAATTGCTAATTACAGTAATTGTTGTTCTATGTGAGTTAAAGGTTATATTAAAATAATCATTATTTCATTACAGGATTAAATCTCTCCTGTTGGTAAACTGTTCTGAGCAATATTAAAGAAAGCTGAGTATTAACAATACAGATCACGTATCAAAATGATCTAACATAATCTTTACCTATTTTTGTGTCAGAGAAATAAAATGGTTCAGAGAGACAAAATACACTGGCAGACACATCCATGCCAAAAGTTTTGTGATGTGAGACTTTGGATTTCCTTTCCAATTTGTTGAGGAACTCATGAAAAAAAAACCAGTTTTCTGTTCCCCCTCTCTTCTGTTATTTATAGATCTTCCAAACATTTGGGAATGCTGACACTGTTGGGATTCTTCTTCATGGGCGTGGATGAACCTCTCAGTCCTGGGTGAGAAGCAGCACAAAGCCTTGTGAGTACCGGTTTTGCCTGTTGGTGTTACCTTGCACAGTGAGCAGCTCCCATTTAGCACTGTAGAGAGGTGTTAATTATTGTGAGATAACAGAAATACTCTTTGTTTTGCATGAAATGTATCAGACAAATCCTCATGATCAAATTGGACGATAAATAACTCAGAAGACAGAAGTTCTTGTTAAGTTCTTAAATGCTTTCATGGAATTAAATGATAAAATATCAGACCAGAGAGGAAGAACGATTTTGATCTTTTTAAGACTGATATTTCTCTTAATCATGAAGCTGTTGGATAGTTTCACCTWGCATTTTCTTACAGGGTTGTAAGGCCAATCTTGAAGAACTAAACATGATGTCAAATTTCAGCCCAAGAGCCAGACTGCCTTAAACTCACCTGAAAATCTCAGGATGGCCCACAAAATGTTACTGTTTCTCCTGTTTATTCTTTTAAACTTAATCTGCAGTGCCTGAAGGCAGATTAGGTACAATAAGCCCATCCATTCATCCTTCACAAAGTTCCTGGGTATCTTGACACCTCCCCCTTTCAGTACCCTCTGCCAAATCTGTTTCCCCTTGGCTGGAAGACCAAGATTTGTTAATAAAATGCTCCAGTGAGGCACAATGTGGAAGGAAGCAAAGCTATCAATTAAGTTTGATTACAATCTCAAGAGTTGGTAGTTCGTAGAGAATACTCTTAACTACAGGCACTGCAGTGACTTTGTAGGTGCAGCAAAGGGGAGCCAAGACCTGACTTCCATAAAGCAGATCTTGACACTCTGTATTAAGCATTACAAAATAATTATTGTAGAATCCCTTGCTCAGCATTTTGCCAGCAGTGGTCTTGCTGCTGAGAGACTGAACTAACTGGATGTATCCATTTATCAATGATAATGGTTTTCCTTTTTTCCAGCCTGGATTCCATCTTGAGGACATTTGTTTTAACAGTAGAAAGAATATTAGACTCATAAATGTGAGTGCTGTGGTGCAGTGGGTGACTCCCCAAGATTTATCAAAGCAAGATAAATTAGGATGAACAATAAGACTGAGTTTCTTGGTAATAACTTTTGTCACAGAACAGCTCTGTGTTATGCCATGTTAATCTACCTTGAGGTATGGGCTGGGAAGTGCAAGAGGAGGATTCCTTTGGGCTCCTGGCCTGTGAGTCTCTGAGCTACACTTTTGTTGAAGACCATACCAGTGAAATTGTGACAGTAGCTGAGAGCTGTCTGAACACTACCACTTAGTTTTAAAAACAAGCAGTCAGAAAGTGTTGGGGTGTGTGTTGTGAGAGGGGGCTGGTTTGCTTTTTAAACAGCTGTCGCAGCTGAAATCGTTGGATTTTGAAGGAAGGACTTGTAATGGAAATGAGAATTGTCGCATTCCATTTTTAAAAAGCTTGTGCCCTGCTGCATCACTATGGGAGACTTGTGCTTTCAGAYACTTAGCCACAATGTTTCTACCTGTGCTGACCACACTTACAAATAATAGAATTTTACTGAAAATCCAAGAAGTATACTAGAAATTTGCCCTTTATTCTTTTCTCTACTTCCAATATGTAGATGTCACTTCATCTGTCACAGAGGTTGCCATTTGATACCAGTCTGTTCATAGAATCCCAGATTGGTTTGGGTGTGAAGGGACCTTAAATCCCTTCTTGTCCCATCCTGTGCCATGGACAGAGACACCTTCCACTATCTCAVGTTGCCCCAAGCCCTGTCCAACCCGGCCTTGGACACTTCCAGGGATCCAGGGGCAGCCACAGCTGCTCTGGGCACCGTGCTAGGGCCTCCCCACCTTCACAGGGAGGAATTCCTTCCATATATATAACTTGAATTTCCACTCTTTCATCTTGAACCCATTTCCCCTTGTCATGTCCTGATGAGGGGTCCCTCTCCAGCTTCCCTGTAGCAACTTCAGACGCTGGAAAGGGCAGTTAGGTCTCCACATGACTTTGTCTTCTCCTGCCTGAACAGCCCCAGCTCTCTCAGCCTGTATCCATAGGGGAGGTGCTCCTGCCCCCTGAACAATTTTGTTCAGTTTTGGTCCATCTAGATTTCTTTTCTTTGAGATTTTCTTACTGTTAGCAAGAGCCTTCTCAGAACTGTTATGTATTTACCCCACCACAAAAATACTATTTCTGATTTTCCAAACATGACCTGGAAGCAGTTTGGGCTCTGCAGCAGTGTTGTTGTTCTGAGTGTCCCAGTACTCTGCTATCCAGCCTTCACTTCTCCTGCTACAACAACCCCATGTTCTGTTTGACAAAATACAGCCATGTGGTTAAGAGTTATTAAAAGCATTAAAACATTAACCTCTTGTAACCCCATTTTTCACTTTGTACACACACATAAGTGTTTAATCAAATCTAAGTTAAACACTAAAAAGTTTGAGAGGCCAAATTTATACATTCTATTTAGTTTACAGAGAATTGATGTGATAAACCAAAGGAATTACAAGGCACCCCTACTCAGAAATTCTCATCTGTTGATTTGTTTAAGCTCTGTTGCTACACACTCAAAGTTTTGGTGAAAAGCATTCCCAGCATTTAAACCAAGGAGCTTTGTCCTGCTGGGATCCTCTCTGTGTCCTGGCGCCACAGGAGCTCATTCTGCTGTCCCTTGGAGCTGGACAAATGATTCCGTGTCCAGATCTGCTGGAGAGGGGCTGAGCCCCAGCCTCAAGTGACAGCATGGACTCTGTAGTGTGGCAGTGGTGTCCTAGACTCTCATCTCCCTCATCCTAGAATTTTATTCCTAGAAGCCAGAATGCCACAGAGGAAATAAACTGATCCTGAAATGACAGTCTGGTACAGCAGTGCTGGCCCTCAGTTACCCCTGCTTGTCCCTCTTGGTGGGGAAAGCCAGGATGGCACATCTGGCACCAGGGAGAAGGGAGTGTTAAATCTGAATTACAAACACAAGAGCAGAACGGACAGCACAGACACAGCCTGTGAAGGTGGATCCTTCACCCTGCCCAGACCTTGGGTTCCTTCAGCTGATTTCCTATGGAAGAGAACTGAATTCCCAGGGCCACATCTCTAAATGGCTCATTGGGTGCCTGAATTGAGTGGAACCTCAGGGACTGTAAGTTTGGTTTCACAGAAATTCCAATGTTGGATGAAGTGAAAAAGGGAAAGATGGTTCCATGGAGTTGGGTCAGAGCTCTGTGAGCCTGTCCAGAGGCTCTGTGGAAATGGGTGCTCTGGGAGAGGCTTTGGAGGAAGGCACAGAGCTCGGAATAGGAGCAGAGGGAGGCAGCAGCAGGTGCTGAGCTGCACACAAGGGGTCATGTGAGAGGATGTGAGAGTGGGACACAGGAAACCAGCACTGGCTGTGGCTTAGGGGTGATGTGTTCATTTTGGGACAGAACAATCTTTACCTAACTCTTTCCATAACCAGCATGGTCCACACAGCAGTATTTGTCAGTTTACCAAGTGTTCATGACTTGCCTATTAAGAAAAAGAAATTCTGATAAACTGCCTTAACTTTCTAGTATTCTCTAATAAGATGAAAGATAGAGAAGGACCAGAAGGTCAAATATGCTATAACCATGGTCTGGACTTTTATTTCCAAACTAGTGGAAGGATTACATTTCCCAAATTTGCAGAATAGCTCTCATACTTTACTAATTAATCTGATTCTGATGAAATACTCCAACTGCAGCTGCTTATCCTGCTCTCTTTTGCATTGTGTGCATGTTTTGAGATTGTTGCTTTTATAAAATTGTCTCGTTCAGCACTTCTGTACCAGGCATGATTATCTCTGGGATCATAAAGAACCTTCATCTGATAAAGCATCCTGGAGTTTTCTCATGTGTCTGTGTGAACAGGGATTTAAACTCGAAAGATTATTCAAATCAAAGGCAGTCCTGCTAAAATATTATTGTTGAAAACATTGTCGATGAAGTTGGCGCTATTGAACAAAGCTTTGTGGCACAAAGCCTCAAGGACAGCCCGGATCACCAGCAGAAGCTGCAGTTAGCAAATAAGAATCAAAGCAGCGAGTCAGCATTGCACAGCTTGTTATTTTGAGTGGCGGATGTTTACTGTTGGAAGGGACAAACAGCAGGATCAGATAAGATGGGAGCCCCGCAGATCCCAGCCGGGATTGATCGCGCTGTGAGGGAGCAGCCGCACCGATAAACCGGGACCCGGGGTCAGGGCCGCCGGCCCTCCGCAAACAGCCTGTGCCGAGCGGCGCCCGCTCGGAGCCGGCCTTGTCCCGGCCTCCCCCGACCGTGCTGGGGCCGGTCCGCTGCTTCGAGCCCGGGGCTCTCGGGGCACGGGGGATTCGGACACGCTGGACCGCAACGTGGGCGGCTTGTGGGACGGGGACACACCCACCGGGGGCAGGCGGCTTTGGGACGCCATGTGCCAGGGGAGCGCGGTGTCCCCTGGCCCCAAAACACCCCCAAAACATCCCAAAACCAGCGACAGCTCCGGAGCTCCGCGCGTCTCCCGGGAACGGCGGGCACACCCTGGCCCCACCCCCGGCGGTTGGCCCCGCCCCTAGGCCGCCCCCGTCCCGTTGGCCCCGCCCCCCGGCCGGGCTCTCTAGCGCCGCCAGGCGAGCACTTGGCGGATGTGCCGGCTCAGGCCGGCACGCGCCTGCGCACTGGCGGCGCTGTGGCCGCGGGCGGAAGCGGCGTCCCGGCCCCGCGGGTTCGCGTCCGCCCGCGCCCGGCGGCGGGGCCGGAGCGGAGCTGAGAGGGGAGAGCGGCGGCGGCGGGGCCGCGAGGGACATGGGCCCGCCGCGGCGGTGAGCAGCGCCGCTCGCCATGAGCTGCACCATCGATAAGATCCTGACGGACGCGCGGACGCTGCTGGAGCGGCTGAAGGAGCACGACACGGCGGCCGAGTCGCTCATCGACCAGTCGGCCGTGCTGCACCGGCGCGTGGCCGCCATGCGGGAGGCGGGCGCGGGCTGCGCCGAACAGGTGAGCGCGGCGGGGGCGACCCCCGTGTCTCGGCAGGGCTCGGGCGGGGCGGCCGGACCCGACCCCGACCCCCGCATCTCGGGAGGCCCGAGGCGGCCGGACCGACCCCCGCGTCTCCTCGGCAGGGCCCGGGCCCCGCGGCGGAGTCCCCCGACCCGTCCCGGCTGCGGCCGCACGTGGTGCTGGCGCAGGAGAACACTCAGATCCGCGACCTGCAGCAGGAGAACAGGGGTGAGCGGGGCCGGGGGCGGGTCCCGGCGGGTGATTTGCAGAGGGGCCCCGGGGGATGTTGGGCGGTGGGAGGTCCCGGCGGGGATGCGCGCTCGGTGGTTCCCGGGGAGGGTGTTGTGGAGGAGAGCAGAGGTGCGTCTGTGTCGCCTGTGGCGAATCGCTGGATGTCCCGGTGGGTCTCGAGTCAGGGATTCTCCTCGGCCGAGGGGATCCGGGCAGCTCCGGGGCGGGGGGCGATGGGGCAGCGCCAGTCCCRCCCGCTGCCGGTACCCAGCGAGCGCCTCGGGGCTCCTGCTATGGCTGCCCGTCGTGGCCGTGACTCGCTGTGTTCTGCAGAGCTRTGGGTCTCACTGGAGGAGCACCAGGACGCGCTAGAACTCATCATGAGCAAGTACAGGAAGCAGATGTTACAGCTGCTAGAAGGGAAAAAACGTGAAGAGGCAGAACCAGTCTTAAAAGTCCATCAGGCTAATTCTGGGGTAAGGTGTGATGGGGACAGGAGAGTGCTCAAGACCTCTGTCCCCTGCTCACTGTCATGCAATCTTTATTTCCGTTCCTGCAATGCCTGTGCCGCAAAATATATTTTCTCCAAATCTTGACTCTCTTTGCAGGTATTTCCCCTTCTGTTCCTTTCAGAGCACACAGTAACAGCTGTCCCAGAGCACCCTGAAAGACACAACCCCTTCACAGCCCAGGCGGAGGCTTTTTCTTTCGACCTGGTGGTGACTTCCCTGGGTTCAAGCTTAGTGTACCTGATCCTCTATAGTAAAATCAAAGATGTCCTTGTTATCATTCCTGTTCAGTAGCTGCAACAAAGGGGGAAAAAGCCTCTTAAACTCTGTGAGCTGTATATGTTTAGTTCATAAGAGATGTCAGTCCCTAGTGTTTTTAAATCCAGATGCTCTGTGCAGTGGCTTGAAGTGTCCCTTTGTACATGTTGGGCTCAGTGACTTCAGAACTCTGAGGTGTGGCTGCTGATAACTGCTGCCTGTTTCATATTTAGGTATCCAGTAACAATAGAATGTTGAATTTCCATTTTAAACCTATGAATTGTGTTAGGCATTTTTAAAAATGCCTTTTTATCTGATAAGAAAACAGCAGGTTGGTTCAAACCAGTGACATCTCATATCTTGTAGTTTTTCATTGGAACTGGAGCCAGCCTAACTCTTCTCATGTGTTTATTTGCATTGATATGTGGCAACTCACTGGTTCTCTTTTCTGAGTTGCTTAACTCCTCTGAAGGTAAGTGATGTAGCTGTGTCTTGTTTCCAGTGCTTCCCTGAGTGCACAAATTGCTGTTTATCAAGGTTTTACATTTGAGCAAAACTTGACAATGCAAAGCTGAAAAGGCTCTGAAGAAACCATATGAGGGATACCCCTTGACTGTCTCGATGTCTGGGCAAAGTCTTCTGTACTTCAGATTAAGTCCATGAATTTTTTCCTCCCCACCATTTGGAGAACAGTGACAAACTTCTAATGTCTTTAAAAGAACTATATTCTTAGTATAACTGTCTTCCTGTTTAGAAAAATAATAATCTTTCTTCCCAGAAGTCTTTTGTATTCTCCAGCTCTCTTCTGGATGCTCTAATTTGTTTACATACTTTCTGAATAATGGAGTTCCAAACTGAATTCTCTGCTGTGTGATACATTTATCTTCCAGAGGCAATGGAACAGTTATGAGCACTTAAAGAAACTCTGCCCTGTCACGTTACGTGCTATGTTGTTCTTCAAGCAGGAGCTGTTGCTTCGTATTGGAATTTGTCAGTTTGTTCCATGTGCATTTCTGAGCTTCAGCAAAATGCATCTTCCAGAGGGTTATTGCTGTATCTAAACAGATTCTGTTAAATCTGCCTCAGGAGGCTCTGGTCTTAGTGTTCTAGTTTTATTGCTTGATGTCCTTCTGTGATAAAGCTGTTTATTCAACACTTGAAATCTTCTGTGCTTATATTTTTGGTGTCTTTATAAATTCAGTCAGGCTTTTTTAATAAAGCAATATAAAATTTKCTGCCTGCTAATCATGTTCACATGAACCTGAATCTGCTGTCTCAGACCTTGGCACACTTGAAATTATTTCCTTTTAAGTCAGGGTGCCTTATCTGGCTGGCTCCTGTGTGTCTATTTACTGTTTTTACTGATAAAGGACTGCTGATAAAGAATAAAAGGTACAAGTTCTTATCTTAAAGTATACAAGGTAGAAAGACTTGCAGGTGCTTGGGAGGAAAAGACTAAAATTCAAAACAGAAAGAGAATCCAAAATCAGGAAAATAGAAGTAAGTGATTTAGAAGGGATCAATTATGACTGTTGCTTTTGCCTGAACTTACTGATTGTATTAATTTTATGTCTTTCAGGAAATTGAAAGTCAAATAGACAGGATATGTGAGATGGGAGAAGTGATGAGAAAAGCTGTTCAAGTGGATGATGAGCAGTTCTTTAAAGTTCAGGAGAAACTGGCTCAGTTGGAGGTAAGAACAGAGCTAGTTGCTGAAGATAAAGTGAGCTTTGGGGGTCACTAGACTTTCTCTGGATTTTCTATGTTTGTGTCAAGGACTTAGAACACTAAAAATTTGGGGATGGGGTCAGGAAACACAGAACATGATTGTTTATTTTCAAACTCTTAATGTTCATATTATTTTTAAATATACATATGAATAAATAAAGCCAGAAGAAAAGCTTTAAATTAAATCCAGTGTGCCAGCACTGTATTAATGCTTGCATTACAAACTGTAATGTACAAACTTTATGTATCTGTGAAGGAGTGAGACTATTTGTTTAAAGATTAGCATCTTTTAACTACAAGTTAGCACCTTTTGTGATAGTCCTTTAGTTGTGAATTAGGTCATTTCTATTTCAGCAAAAATGTTGATTTTGCAGCTTGAAAACAAAGAGCTGCGTGAGCTGCTGTCGATCAGCAAAGAGTCCTTTGAGGTGGGGAGAGAAGATCTGCCGGACTGTGAAGCTTAGGCCACAAAAACCTCATCTCCAAGCTTTCAGAGACTGTTACGAAACTACCTGACAAGGATTTGTTGTTTCAGGTGTTTCCTTGTATATTTGTTTTATCTTTAAAGTGTGTGGGCTGTTTTCTTTGCATTTTTCTGAAGTGTTGATGGCAAAAGCTTGCACCCTTCTCTGTCTTAGTACCTGCAGCACTCGGATGCTTAACACTGAAGTATTTGATGTGTCCTCCCTTGTGATGGTTCATTTCCTCTCCCTTAGTTATTTTTTATAAGCTTTAGTTAATAATTCCAGTTGTGCAAATGGCTCTTAAATCCACCTTGTCTGTAGCTGGAAAACACAATGCAGGTTGTGATTATTGTGCTTGACAGAAGGAATMGGAGATGTTGGGAAACCACAGTGTGACAGGCAGGGATGTGGTTTGCTCTGGCTGCACAAGGCAGCTCTGCTCGGCAGAGTGAGTGACCCTCAGTGTCTGGCTGGCCTTTGTCACCTGGCCTGACTTTGTCACCTGGCCACTGCTGAGAGCAGCTGAGAGAGCAGCAGAGCACTTAAAGGAGTCACTCCTATTCAGAACAAACTTTACCTTGTTTTAGGGGTGAAGATTGGAGTTAATGACCCTTCCTGATACACATGTTTTTGAAGGATTGATCTTGTTTTGACAGACAGACCTGTCCCAGCCTTCCCAGTGCTCCCAGTTCTCAGCCAGCCCTGCTCTGCTGGTGTGCCCAGAGCCTGCCAGAGCACAGCACCTGCAGATCAAAGCTCTTTGGCCTCCCACAAGTTTGGGTTTGGGCAGAGGGAGTACAGGTCTGTCTCAAAACCAAACCACTCCCATACACAGATTCTTAATGTCACATCACTGGTGACACGTGTTCCATAGTTACTGCAGGTCCTGTATTGAGTGGAATTAGAGGTGCAGTGTTGTAGGAGTTTCTCAATAGGGTAGTATTTGTAATCACACTTTTATATAAAACATTTCCATCCTGTGATCGAAGAATAATTTTCCAAGAACGATAAACATCTCATTTCCAATATTAGCTTAAATTTTTAATGCAACTTTTCCCAAGTGAGACTTTTGATAGATGCAGAAGGTGACTGGTTCCTGTGCTTCCTGAGAGACAGTGAACACTGAAGACATTGTGAACATTTGGAATACCCAGCAAGACTGGTAGAAATRAGGGATTTCTGTACAGGAGTGCTCTTGTATATAATCCTTTTCTATTAGAAATTGTTCAGGAGGGAATTAAAAAAAAACTCAATGAGAAATACTTTCTCAAGTGTTTTCTGTTTTGTGATTCCTGAGGGAATTCCATGTATTCTGCATATTCCCAAGCCCTTTGCACCTGAGTGAAATACTACAATGACCAAAACATTGAATCTTCTCTTTTTTAAATTAGTATCATTGAGAATGCCTGTTATGCAATTTTATCTTCACTCTCAGTGCAGAGTAACATCCCTCCAATTGGGTCCTTGCAGTGCAGCCAGAAAAAAAGAAACTAAATAGCAGTTGCTTGGATGGAATTTATTTTTAATTAGTAAAATTAATTAAATTTTTAATTAGTAAAATTAATAATAATAAATTATTATAAATTAAAATAATTTAATTAGCCAGGTGAAAATTGGCAAGGAAAGTTCAAATATGGTCACAAAATATCCCAAGTTGGAAGGGACCCACAAGGATCGAGTCCATCCCCTGCCCTGCACAGACACCCCCAAATCCCACCCTGTGCCTCCCTGGCATCGCTGTCCAAAGGCTCCTGGAGCTCTGGCAGCCCCGGGGCTGTGCCCATTCCCTGGGGAGCCTGGGCAGTGCCCAGCACCCTCTGGGGGAAGAACCTTTCGCTGATTCCCTACAGCTCCGAGTTCTATTTGCTCCTGTCCCATTCTGGATCTGGAACTGGAACCTATGACTGTAAATGGGGAGTTGAACACGGGTCCCGAGGGCTGCTCAGCAATTTCAGAACTTTCTCCACTTGTGTTGAAAACTGGACTGGAGCTTCAGGGCTAGAAATGCTCTGCCTTTGTCCGCAAAGCATCTCCACCTGATCCTTCGATCCTTCAGCTCAGTGGGAGCTTCAGCGAGCGCAAGGTTCGTGTTCTTCTCTCGAGCTCTGCCTGCCCCACACCAAGGCGTCCCCCACAGGGCGTGGGTTTCTGAGGGCCTGGAGTGCCCGGGCCCGGGCTCGGGCCGAGCTTTCCTTCCCTCAGCCGGTCTTCTCTCTACCCTTTCAGCCAGGGTTTTCTCTTCCCTCAGCCGTCTCGCTTTCTCCCCTCTCCCGAGTGTTTTGTGTCTCCCCTCAGCCCTTCCTCCCTCCACCGGCCGCAAGAGGGCGCTGTCCCCGGGCGCGCGCTGCCCCCCCCCGGCCCGTCTCGCGCGTGCCCGCGAGCGCCACCCGCCGGTCTCCGGGCGCGCACGCGCGGCCCCGCCCCTTCCCCCCCTCCCATCCGCGGGCGGCTCTCGCGAGAGCGCCGTGATTTCTCTCCTACGTGCCGTGCCGTGCTGCTCATGGCGGCGCTGGAGCGGGGGCGCTGAGCTGTTGGGGTGAGTGCGGGCCGGGCGCCGCCGACCATCCCCGCCCGCCCCAGCGGGCTCCGGGCGTCGCGGGACCCTCGCCCGCGCATCTCCGCCCGCACCGGGGGCAGCGCGCCGGGAGCCCCGCCGGGGTTGCGCGCGGTGTGTGTGTCGGGGGGTGGTTGGGGGGGTGCGGCCTACTAGGCCGGTGGTGCGGGGATGGAGCTGTGGCCGCGGGGCGCGGGGTGCGCGCTGCGCCCCGCGAGGTTTCGGACACCGCGGCGCCGAGGCCGCGCTGGGACCGGCTGTCCCGGGAGCCGCCGGGG
>CADDXX010000437.1:632726-650404 GCA_902810485.1 Alauda arvensis | reverse complement strand
GGGAAGAGCTGTGTTTTATGCTTCATACCTTTCAATTCCTGCAGAACTGCCAGTGTACTGTCAGGTCAGAGCTGTGTTGTGTCTCACCTTCTTTAGTCCACAAAAATATCCTCCCCCTTTTTTTTTTTYCCCTATTTACAGAGTAAGCAACAAACTCAAAACTTGATTTCTTCTCAAGGAAGGCTTCTATTTCTGTAAGGTTATGTTTTGTGTGGTAGGTGGCATTTGCTGAAACTGCTTTTCTCATGGAAAGACAAAGTGGCACTGGAAAACTTTAAGAGGGAATTAACTTCTAATTACTGGTACAGAAAAGCTTTGCCCTGGTGTTAGCTACACAAATACCATCACATGTAATCAACATTTTACTAAAACTATTTCAGAAGTCTAGAGAATGGCTCTGTATTATTTTGCATGCAGCATCTCTACACATAATTGAGAAGTTTGTTAATTTTCATACAATTCTAGATGTGCTTCAGGTATCACTAATCCTTAACTTCATCTTTGGAACTGAAGTAATCGGGGAATTTAAATTTCACATATATGTATATACACATCCTGTTGCTCCTCTGAGGATCTGTGTGAGCACTTACGTAAATTATGGCATAATTTAATGAGCACCCATTATAACGAGTATCCAGAGTTATTGATAGGAGGACTAAGGCTTGCTAATGGGTCAAGTAATAATTTTCAAAATGAAGTTGTGTTTTAATGGTACACGCTGGGACCTTCCCTGATATGCCTAAGTGTGTCTGAAAAATTCAAATTTGGAAGTACCATCTCACTGGCTTGAAGCCTACCAGTCTTTGGAAAACCAAACTGGAAGTGGGAATGCTAAATATGTCTGTAAAACAGCTTTTCCTAACGTGGATTAAACCTACTATATTAAGGTAGAGGAAATGCACCTGTTATTAGTAAGACCTAGAACTGAAATACGGGTTTGGAAGGGGGTTTTGGAAGTAGATGGTCTTAAAGGTCCCTTGCAAACTAATCCATTCTGTAATTTGATGAGAATTTCCTTAGAAGTGATACTTAGTGTGTGTCTTTCTCCTTTCTCCAGTATGAAGTGGAACAGAACAGAATTTACCACCTGAAACTGCTGCTTCAAGTTCAGATCAGGAAAAGAATATAAGTATACCACATT
Source organism: Alauda arvensis (assembly GCA_902810485.1). NCBI lineage: Eukaryota > Metazoa > Chordata > Aves > Passeriformes > Alaudidae > Alauda > Alauda arvensis. The sequence continues at coordinate 649,263 of CADDXX010000437.1, read as the reverse complement.
GTAACAACTCAAGACCAAAGAAGAGGCAACTTACACTGAAGAAGATACAAGGCTTGATCTGAAACAAGAAGTTTGTGCCTACTCAACAGCTTTGAAAGAGCACGTCCCAACGCTGCTATAGTAGTCTTTGTTTTCTCCAGTGCTGTAGTGAAACTGCCCAGGGCAGCAGCACTTGTATTCTCTAGAGCTTGATAGATCACCTTCTTTTGCTATCTTTTTCTTTCTCTTTGTCTCTCTTCCTTTTGTTCCCTTTTTTAAAATAATAGCAGTCTTCATCCTTAGAAACTTGTGCTGAAACAGAAGAATCGGCAAATACTACTGAAAGTGCAATATTTGAATATCACTGCGAGGTTGGTGCACGTGCTGGAGTTATTTGTGTGGTTTTGAACTTGGTTCTTACAAAGTTTTTACCAGATGAGGGTGGGGTTGGTTAGTTTTTTTTTTAATGGCTCTTGATTATAAATTCATTTAATAGTGAGGCCTTGGCACAGGTGCCCAGAGAAACTGTGGCTGTGCCACAGCATCCAAGGCCAGGCTGGACAGGGCTTGGAGCAGCCTGGGTTAGTGGAAGGTCTCTCTGCCAGTGGAAGGAGGTGGAACAGGCTGATCTTTAGGCCCCTTCCCACTCAAATTATTCAGTGGTTCAATGACTCTTTGCTGTTATGATCATTTAGTATTGTGAATTAATTTTATCTGCAATGTGGTTCTATCTAACATTATTTATGACCCTTGAGAGCTGATTATTGGTCTTTCTCTCTTCTAGTAAGAGTAGGTTTGTGGTTCCAATTCCTTTTCTCAAATAACTTCTCTTTAGTCTTTTAATCTTACAGCACAGKTATTTTCTTTCTTCCTCTGAATATTTCTTTTGGTGGAGTTAATACTTAGTATTCCAGTTATACGATGTAGGAATTTGACAATTATCTGGAAAAGCTGCTGATACTTCAGAGTATCTTTGTACAGCAAATTTTAATGCCACCTGAGGAATTTTTGTTTGAACTGAAGTTGTCAGGCTTTAGAGGACTGATGAGGAGTTATTTGTGCTGTGCTGCTGATGCTCCTTTAAACTCAATCTGTTCAAACAATGCCATGCAGTGGTAGTCTGAGCAGCAGGTGAAACAGTGTAGCTTTCTAGCCCTATGAGAGGCTATTCTGAGCTAAATTTTAAGCTAGATTTTTGTCGTTTTCTCTCTCTGACGTACCTTTAGCTGATGTTTGAGGCAGGATGTCTGTTTGTTGCTTCCCTTGTATCTGAGGTGAGGTGGCCATTTGGTGACTCAGTAGCCTTTGGCAGGCTCATTCCAGCTCCCAGAATGGGTTAATGCTCTGGCCKGTAATTCTCCTGGGAGAAGATATAATAACATATCATTTTCTCTTCCCCCAGCCAACTACTAGCAGGACTAGTTTATTTTTGAAAAGTATTTCAAACTCTAGGATAGCTTAAAACACTTCAGCTGTTGTGTTCCCACGAGGACATTTTCTTGTGTGGAGTGTTCTTCGAGATTATTACCTTGGGATGATGCTGACAGGAAATAGTAAATCTTAGCAGCTTTATCAAGTGCTTTTTGTTAAATACTCAGAGAAAATGTGTCCTTTAAACATACTCCAGTGCATAAAAAAGGTATGACTGCTATGGCTTTGTCCTTTGAGCAGCTTAGGCTGGACAGGAGGGAAAAGAGATCTTTGCTGAGGCAAGTTATACCAGAAAGGTGATGGAACTCCTGGTCTTGGAGGTGTCCAGGACTCAGCTGGACAAAGCCATGGCTGCCTTTGTTGGCAAAAGGCCTTTGAGGAGGGATGGGCTGGAGTTCTCTGCGTGTCTCTCTCTAACAGGGTCTTGTTTCTGATTCATTATTCTGGCATGGAAGTGTTTAATGACTTGAGTGTGTTAAGGGTATTGGTCTATGCCGCTTATTGCAGCTTGGTTGGGTAAGAATAAAAGGGCAACATTGATTCAAATTTAGAGATTGTTACTAATTTTTAAGGGAAAAAAACGTGAGATGTAGAGCAAGGTAATAAGCAGTGCATGTTACAGAAAGGATATCACAGCAGATTTAGCAGTTCAGTGAATTCATAAAGAGCCTTGGGTGGTAACACTGTACTGTGGAAGTGCTGACCAGTGCTGTGGGATGGAGACCATTACACAGTGTCCTTGGGATCCTTTTGCCCCCTCAAATTACTCCCCCACCTTCTGTGATTTGTGTTTTTCTTCATTTACCTCTACCCCATGTGGGTCTGAACCAAAAGGGGRGAGAAGACCTCCTCCTCTTGGAGGTAAAATACTGTCAATCTTTACTTTGTGTGCTTGTTTCTAATTTATATTTTTAATGTCATTCTCCAAGACCAAAGATTTCTGCTCAAGAACTTGACAGCAGGTGTTTTTTGATCCCCTTTGATCACTTCTAAACTGCTTTCCAAACAGCAGAATAAGAATGCTGTGCCTTCTGATACATTGAATAGCTCACTGGCTGTGTTAGAGTGAGAAACATGACCCTTTTACAAGTTGCTCAGGTGTCTTTTATCTCCACTAAACACATTGCCGAGTAATTTTTAATCTCTCTGCTTGTTGCAGCAAGAAAGCAGAGAATGATATGATCTCACTCTGTTTCCAAATTAAAACCTCTGGAAACTAACAAATAATCCTGTATGTTTTAAGATACATATTAACTCTCTGGAGAGAAGAGTGTTGCTGCAATTGTCTCTATTGAATTGCATTGTTTAGTGAGGTGTAATACATTTYATCTGATTTATTTGCTAACCTGTAAGTCCAAGAGCCCTGCTTTAAAAAGRAGACTTGTACATCAGAAAAGCCAATGAGTTGGTAAAGGGATTGGGAATGCTTCAAGGGTGAATTTGTGACTGGAGAAGAAAAAACACCTCATAAAAATAAAATGTTTTAGTAGATGTCAGTTAATTTAGCAGTTCATTTCACCTTTAGTGATATTTTCAAATTATCTGTGTCTTTCTAGCATTTGAGCTTCTATGCCACAGGAATGTTAAATTCTGGTTATTAATTCCAAACTGTTTAGTTACTTAATACCACTTTTTAGTATGAAAGACTGAACACATGAACTGGGGAGAAACTATGCAGGGGGATTTGAACCTAATTGTGTTGATTCAGAACTGTTGCATTTTCCTAATCACCTGTTGAATTTGGAAGAGCAGATACTTCAGATATTTTCAGGCTCTGGTGTGAAACAGTGAATGTGGGAGTACTTTGAGGTGTAATACTTGAAAAATGCCAGAAGTCTGTTTTGTTCTAGACAAGCTTTGTTTTGGTATTACAGTTCTGGCTTGTTTTATAAATATGTTGCCTGTAGAAATAGTAAGGATTACTGTGTTTAAAAAGCTCAGTTCTTTGGGTGGTTTTACTCTGTTTTAAGAACACATTTTAGGACTGTGTCAGTAGCTTCCACAAGCTCCTTGTGCTGCTGTGTTGTGGTGATGTGAAGGGAGGAAACTGATGCTCAGCATTGTTGTTTGCCTGTGCTTTGCCTGGCCCAGATGAGCTTTGATCCAAACCTGCTCCACAACAATGGACACAACGGGTACCCCAATGGTACTTCGGCAGCGCTGCGCGAGACCGGGGTCATCGAGAAGCTGCTGACCTCGTACGGCTTCATCCAGTGCTCGGAGCGGCAGGCGCGGCTCTTCTTCCACTGCTCCCAGTACAACGGCAACCTGCAGGAGCTCAAAGTAGGAGGTACCTGAGCTTTGGCACTGTCTGTTTGATCCCCTACCCGGTCAGGCTGGGTTGCATGTGGTTAATGACCAGATGGATGGCTCAAAGATGTCCTTTAATTGTCAAAAGCAGCATCCAAAGACCAGGGRGTGTGGTTAGCCAGGCATTTTATAGGGTTTGACCTGGGGGCAGGTGTCCAAACTTGGTTAYGTGGCAGGTGGAGCAGTGGGGGTTTTTAGAGTAAGGCCTTTACCTGGGCCCAGATCAACCTCTCCAGTGGAAAGACCGTTTGGGGGAAATCAGTCAAGGCAGTCAACTCACCCAAGTACACAGCCACGGGCTGGCTCAGCAAGGAGAGGTGGAAGGCTCTTGGCCCAGATAAATTCCAGCAAGGTTTATGTCGGGAGCTGAAGGGAATTCAGATGCAAAAGAGAGCTAATGTGTGCCTGGGCCTCCCTTAAGTGTGGTTTTGGACATCCAATAACCTTAAGGCATTGGGGCAGCGCAAGGGATTGGTGAGGTCAGCAACCTATGTGGAGGACGGAGCTRGTCACCAGGGTACCACAGCCAGTGGATTAACAGGGAAGGAAGAAACGAGGGTGATTTGGACATCAGGTAGGATTACAGAGTGTCACCAGGCCTTGCAGGGGAATGTCCATGGTAATTTTTCCAAGGCCAGACCTTGGGTGCGATTTCTAGTGGTTTCAGGGACTCCACAGGCGGGGGCTCGACCTTATAAGTCTAAGGTCTTGAAGTAACAGGGCTTACTCTATTAGCATCTTCCTAATGTCCCACCTCCCAAAGTTTCAGGTTTATTCCTCTGTGTAGGGTACTTGGGCTAAGCTTTGATCTGTCCCAGGTAATTTGGCTTCCACGTGGCACCAGCACCAGTCTGTCACTTGTCAGAAAATACTCTGCTGTTTCTGGGGCTAAACCACCGGTGAATAACTCACTGCTGCACTCACTTAGTGCAGCTTGTGGTACAATCTGTTGTGGAAAAGGAAAAGGTACCATGTTAGGTCAAACTTGTCTAGCTGAGATGGAGGCAAGTACTCAGACTGTGGGAGAATTTACCTCTTGTGCTCCCTATTTCTTTGTTTTGAACTAGTTTGAGGATGGCCAAGTGTTTTTCAGCATGAGGACGCTACAACTTCATGCTGATAATTACTGTGAGAGTGAAGTTTCTAAACTATTTCATGGCCTGTGTTGTGTGGTCTGAATGTCACTGTGGAGTCTGCTGTACAGCAAGCAAGGCAGGGGGAGGGAATTGGTGTGGAATTATGACAAATAGTTCATTGGCAACAGGAGATAATAAGCAGAATAACTAGAAATTTTTTGCAAATCATGTGTCCTTCCTTAGTAACAAAAGGACCTGAGTTCTACTTGATTATGTTTGCCTACAAGTCACTGCAAGTGAATTAAGCTCAGCCATTTAGTGATTTTTGTGAAAAACCCCAATCCCAGCCAGAACTCTGACAATTGCAATGTGTGATTGTCTTGCAGATGATGTTGAGTTTGAAGTGTCTTCTGATCGCCGAACTGGAAAACCCATTGCTATTAAATTGGTGAAGATAAAGCCAGAAATATTACCTGAAGAACGAATAAATGGACAAGTTAGTGCCTGTTTTCTATACCTGCATCATTTCCATCCTTTACTCCAGTACAGAAAACTGGGTTAATTTAGCATGGATATTAACTGCCTTCAGTATAGTTACACTGAAACATATTTCAGTGTGCTCTGATAAAAATTCAGAGGTTCAGTTTGAGCTCTTACTTGGCTCCAAACAYTTCTTAAAGCCAAGAGAGGTTCTGTGAGACTGAAAAGTTGCAGTGTGGCATTCCCTGCTGAGTGTGTAGTAGAGGATACTGAGATTCATTTTGTGTACAACAATGCCACTCCTGAAATGACTAGCAATGGATTTTTTTTTTTTTTTGACTGGTAGGTTGTGTGTGCTGTTCCTCACAATTTAGAGAGTAAATCTCCAGCTGCCCCGGGTCAAAGTCCAACAGGGAGTGTTTGCTACGAACGTAATGGGGTAAAGCTTGCGTATTTTACTTGAACTCTTCACTGATCCATCACTGTGGTCTATGAGAAAACAAAACAAAACAAAAAAGCTGTTTAATATAGGCAATTGACACTGCACAGAACTGTGCAGTTTTTGGCAAAAAAAAAGAAAAAGCATGCTTTGGTAATTACTACAAAAAATAATGTTACAGACAGTTTGCTTGTTTATATCTGTGGAGAACTTCCTAGAGCCAGAGATGTTCTCTTTTAATGTGATGAAGTTCATGTATCCTTAGCTTGAATGTTAACATTTAGAAATTGGCCTTTAAAGATGGTCGTGTACAAAGCCTCTAAAGTTAAGCTGCTTATTACATATTCACCAAAACAGCACGATGGAAAAAGAATGTTTTGCATGCCATGTTCATTATTCTTGATTTTCTCACTAAATTAAACAGATATTGTTACTAAAATTGTGTTAATCTTTCTTTGAAACAACTATTCTGCAAATAATTTCAGTTTATGTTAATTTACAGGAAGTATTTTACCTGACTTACACCCCAGAGGATGTTGAAGGAAATGTACAGCTGGAAACAGGAGATAAAATAAACTTTATAATTGATACAAATAAACAGTAAGTTGGTATTGCTCTTCTGGCTTCATATTTATTTTAGTAGTTAGGCAGAATTTATTCCAAGAACTGTTAGATGAAATACAGTCTTAATTTTTGTTTCAGTTATGAGTTTACAGTTTTGGGTTTTTTTTTATTTTTCTCTAGTACTGGTGCTGTAAGTGCTCGTAACATTATGCTATTAAAAAAGAAACAAGCCCGCTGTCAAGGAGTAGTCTGTGCCATGAAAGTAAGTGATTTTAAATTTCATTTGAAAATGAAATGCTTTTTTGAAGAGTGCTGTTCAAAGTAATATTTAAGTTGTTAACAACTTGGCTGTGGATGTAAATTGTGTGAACTGGTTTAAACAACTCATCTTTGATACTGATGCTCTTCTTAACAAAGAAAGTTCTGTTTACTTCTGTTTATATAATTCCTGTGGCAGTCAGCTTGTACACCTGTAAGTGCTGTGCTGGGACTCAGAGTCTGTTTTGTGTTTACCAGAACCTGTCAGATGATTTATTGGCATGTTCCAATAATGGACAATTAAACACTTTTTTTTGTTCTGTTCACAGGAAGCCTTTGGATTTATTGAGAGAGGTGATGTCGTGAAGGAGATATTCTTTCATTATAGTGAATTTAAAGGTGACCTAGAAACCTTACAGCCTGGTGATGATGTGGAGTTTACAATCAAAGACAGAAATGTAAGACGAAATCCAGTAAAACGGAAGCCAAGGTCCTGGGGAATAACTGCCCAGCTCTCTGCTTTCCCCAGCTTTAGCAAGGGGGGGAGGAGGTTCATTGGGAAATGCCTGTTACTTTCTCCCTTTTATTTGGGTGTTTGACTGATTTTGTACTCTTAGGGTAAAGAAGTTGCAACAGATGTTAGACTGCTGCCTCAAGGAACTGTGATTTTTGAAGATATTAGCATTGAACATTTTGAAGGAACTGTAACCAAAGTAATTCCAAAAGTACCCAGCAAAAACCAGGTGAGTTTCAGTAGTTAAATAAATTGGTGTAATGCTGGTTTGATTGTATTGCATTCCAGTCAAACAAGTATTCCCGTTTCCTAGTACCTGTTTGCTGTGTAAGTGTCATGTCAGACTAAAGATTTTTTCTTACTTTCAAATCCAGACAAGAAGAGTTAGGGTAGTGGTACATGATGGGAGTTGTGTGTTGTCTTTAATGTTTTAGATAGTTGCTATAAATTTTTGTGGTAAAAATTTTGTAAATTTTTGTGTTAGGACATATCCTTAAAGCAAAAGACATGGGAAAAAGGGAAAAATATTTGCTGGGTTAAGCCAGATCTATGTATTCTTTGAGCATTAACAGTTAATGAGGCTCTTGGGCCGTAATGTTCGACTTGGAGGAGTGGAGTGGAGCACTTCCACTAAGGTTTTAGGTGAGTCTTAGTGTGGGAAGGTTTGGGGTGTTTTGAAGACTTAAAAARAAAGAACCTGCCTGAGTATGGTTACGAACCTCATTCTTGAAATAGAGAGAATTCCTTTGGCAGGACATGRCTGGGGCATAAAAAACCTTCAAGCCAACCAACAGCTCCAAAAGCCACTTTGCATTGGGCAAGTTCCAGGTGAGGAGTGGTGGGAATGAAGCAGAGCCTGAGTCCAGCAGGATTTGGCAGGAGCCCTTGTGCTGTTATCAGCTGTGCTGAGCCCTGCAGGTGAGCTCAGCCTTCCCCTGGGTTTTCTGTCCCCAGAGCGATCCGTTACCCGGCCGCATCAAAGTGGACTTTGTGATTCCTAAAGAGCTTCCCTTTGGAGACAAGGATACCAAATCCAAGGTGACCTTGCTGGAGAGTGACCACGTTCGGTTCAACATCTCCACGGACAGGCGCGACAAACTGGAACGTGCCACCAACATCGAGGTTCTCCCCAACACCTTCCAGTTTACTAATGAAACCAGAGAAATGGCAAGTACCCGTCTCTAAACATCACTGATTCTTGAGGGGAAGTGCAAGTAAACCATGGGGGCTGTGTAAAGGTAGTGGCTTAAATTAATATCCTCCACTCTTCATCACGAGTTAACTTCAGCAGTGAGCTGGGAAGAACTTGTCTGCATTTCAGGTTGACCAGGGCCATGAGCACCAGGGTTTGCAAGGAAGGACATTGCTTAAACCCAGTGTTTTCCCAGGATTCAGGCCCTCCTGCCAACTCCTGGGACATGGAGCAGCTGCAGATGGATGTCACATACCAGGAATTTACCTGTAATTGTTGGTTTGGCTGTTGCAGGGTGTGATTGCAGCAATGAGGGATGGCTTTGGCTTCATTAAGTGTGTGGACAGGGATGCTCGGATGTTCTTCCACTTCAGTGAGATTATGGATGGAAATCAGCTCCATATTTCTGATGAAGTAGAGTTCACCGTCGTTCCTGTAAGTGGGATTAAAACTCTTATAAAATGGCAGCATTTAAAGGAATGATGTACAGTCTGTCTGTAACCTGGTGGATTTCTTTGCAGGATATGCTGTCTGCCCAAAGGAACCATGCCATAAGGATTAAAAAGCTTCCCAAGGGCACGGTTTCCTTCCACACCCAGTCAGAACATCGCTTTGTGGGCACTATAGACAAAGAAGCCACTCCAGCCAAAGCCACTAGCCCGAATAAAGGCAAAGAGAAGGTAATGCTGCTCTTCTATTTATGAATATCTCTTCTGCATTCCTGCCATTGCTGACTAAGACTGCTTCTTTAAAATCTCTAATTCAGAAGGGTTTGGAGCACTGTTCATTCTGGATAGATGTGAACTACAGTCAGTGAAAACTAACTGCTCTGAACAAGATAATAAAAGTATTGTTAATAGTCATTAATTATCATATTGTTGTTGAGGATAATTTCCAGGAACTTGATGGGGAGTTTTTCTACCTCTCACTACATAAGATTCTAGGTAGAATTATTTAAGATTAAGTTTCATGGGGGAAATCTCTTGCTGTTTTGTTCTGCTGTTTTAAACAATGCCAGAATACTTAAAAGTTCCAATAAATGCTTCGTGGAACTGATGGCAGTACTTTCATTGCCTTTTAAAATACTGTCTGGTATCATTTAAAGCTCCTTACCCAGAGTTTGGTTGTGGTTTTGAGCAGTTACTGTTAAATCACTGAGCAGTGCTTGAACTGTGTGCAGGAAACTCTTCATAAAGAGACACTGATTGGTGAATTCTGACCTCTTATTTTCAGGAAGCTGAAGATGGAATAATTGTGTATGATGACTGTGGAGTAAAACTGACCATTCCTTACCAGGCCAAGGATGTGGAAGGATCTACTAATCCCCAGATAGGAGATAAGGTAAGAGAATTAAGTGTGCTATTGGGAAATGCTGTTCTGGGCATTGTGGGGTATGAGCTCCTCTTTGTCTTTACTTGGAACAAATGGAGGACAAGGCATCTGTGTAATAGCACCCAGAATCTTGTGTTTAAATGAGTCAATCTTCTGTATATAGATGGAAGCAGTCTTACTGTGTAAATGATGCTTTTTAAACAAAGAATTTTTATCACTAAGTGGACACTGCTTGTCAAGAGGAAGGTAATTAGCATAGATGCCAAGATGGATATTGAAGAGGGAAGGAAGGAATATCTTTCATGAGCATATTAGCCTGAGAAGAAAATGAAAAGGTAAAAAGCTTACCTTTTCACACAAAGGTAAGCTTTTTACCTTTTCATTACCACCTCTATTACCACAAAGGAAATAGAGAAGAGGAATAAAACCCTCAGGAGCCATTCTTGTACTGGTTATTGTTTCTAAAAACTGAAACAAGGAGTGAAGTGAGGCACATCCTACTGTGGGCTGCTGTAGGGAAAGGAGGTGATCCCCATGGACAGAAAGGCTTGCATGTTTAAGGGGTGAAAAGCTGAGTGCTGGAGGCTGGCTTGCCTTGCAGCTATCCCAGGTGTGCTGTAGCTCCCTGGAATGTAGGAAATGTCAATGACTGATGGGGTTGTGGGGAAGTAGTGACTAGGACATTACTTTCCTGGTGAGCCCAGGTGCTGCTGCAGAGCTACACAGCTTCAAAATTAGTTTGGGGGTGGGTTTTGGTGGTGGTTGTGGTTTTCTTTGCACTTCTCTGCCAGGTGTTGATTCCCATCTGTGCACCAGGTTGAGTTCTGTGTGTGTGAAGTGAAGAGAACCGGCCTGCAGACGGCTGTTTCTGTCAGGATGCTGGGACGCAACTACAGCTCCAAGAGGCTCTTGGGATATGTGGCAGCCCTGAAAGATAACTTTGGGTTCATTGAAACAGCCAATCATGATAAGGAGATCTTCTTCCACTACAGGTAAATGACAGTTTAATTATTTGATTGTGTGTCTGTTGGGAGTGGGAGGGTGTGGAGTTTTGTTGGATTGAGTGTGAAATCCATTTGCACTTTACACACACACAGAAAAAAAACACCCCATATATATTTATATATGTGCATAGATATCTACAGTTTTATTTATCATCTCTGCTAGACTGGTTCAGGCTTTTCTGTTAGTCAGCAATGCTGGTGTTCTGTGCCTCTTAATTCCCAGGCCAAGAAATGCAGTTGTGTTATGTATTTGAAATGCTCACTTTCCAGAATGGAGATTCCTTGTGAAGTCATGAGGGGTTTAAATAAGTTCTGATAACTGATGTGGATGTTGGGTGAGCATCACTGTTGTCACATAAATAAAGGAGAACTGTTTCTCATTCTGTTCTTGTAGTGAATATTGTGGTGATATCGATAGCCTGGAACTTGGAGACACTGTGGAATACAGCTTGTCAAAAGGCAAAGGAAACAAAGTTAGTGCAGAGAAAGTAAACAAAACACATGCAGGTAAGGCTGTACCTTGTGCTTTCTGCCTGCAGGGCTCTTGGCATGTGCTGAGGAGTAAAGTTTGTTAATGATCCATTTACAATTGGAGCTGAGAGCAAGAAGATGCTCAGTGTGGGGTGGTCATTGGTTCCTGAAAGCTGCTGCCTGTGTTTGCAGAGAATAGACAAGCTCAGGCCAACAGTTCTGTGCACAGCAGCAGTTCTGTGGACCTTTAGTGTCCTCAGCCCTCCCTCCTCACTTGGGAGTTATAAGGAGAGGCTGAGTGGCAGAACTGGCCAGATCAGTACCTGCACTAATTGTGCTGGACCTCACAGGGGAAAGATGGCAGGAGCCGGCCAGATGGGGGAGGGTGTTAAGGACTTGGGGGTGGGGGGAATGCATACTGCAACATTATTGGATGATTAATGTGAATAGGGAATGCAGTGAAAGAAAAGTGAAACACTGACCTTATGTTTCTTGAAGAAAATTTTTCTACTTCCTTGTATAAAATGTCAGTGTGATTTTGATTCGGTGTCATGCAGTGCAAAACGTTGACTCTTGGTCAATCTGAATCACTTATTTAAATCAGTTTTAAAATTAGCTGTGATTAAAACATCCTATTCTTCTATTCTCTGTCTCTTTTCAGTGAATGGTATCACTGAAGAAGCTGATCCAACTGTTTACTCTGGTAAAGTAATTCGTCCCTTGAGGAGTGTAGATCCCACACAGACAGAGTACCAGGGCATGATTGAAGTCATGGAGGATGGTAAGATGGGTTCCTTTTAATTAAGTGTTCTTTTCACAAATGCACAAGTTGAATGCACTGTATTCAAATTCAAATGGAGCTGATGAAGATTTTGTTCACACTGCTGACTGTAAAAGCAGCATTTGTAATATTGGAGATCTGAAATGGGGTGGCAATGGCCTCTCAGTTCTGTCTCATACTTCCCCGCTAGGTGAGATGAAAGGAGAGGTCTATCCCTTTGGAATTGTTGGCATGGCAAACAAAGGTGACTGTCTGCAGAAGGGGGAGACAGTGAAGTTCCAGCTGTGTGTGCTGGGTCAGAATGGGCAGACGATGGCTGTGAACATCACCCCGTTCCGCAGGGCCACCGTGGAGTGCGTCAAGGACCAGGTGAGAGACTGAGCACCATGGTGATGGGGAATAAGTGCTCCAGCTGGCACAGAGCAGCTGTGAGTCCCTTCAGGCCTGGATTTCAGGGAGTTGTGCCCAAACAGTTTGCTCTGGACTCCAGCTCTAGGGAGCAGGTGTGGTAATCCAGGTTATGCTGGACTCTGGTGTGACTCGAGTAAAGGTGTGCTCAGAGCCTGGTTTGGTGCTGAACCATCAGAACTGCTGGACAGCAGATAATTCTGAAGATTTGCATTTGAGATGTCCTAGAAATTGCTTTTAGTGGTTTCTGCTGCACTGAGTGTTTAAAAAATGTTCAGAAAAACAAACAACACATGCACATACTTTGCTTTTGGAAGAAGCTTCTTCACAGCATTGAGCAGTCGGTGATTACAGCTCACCTGAAATGCAAAGGCTGATCTTTGCCCTCATTTTGTCTTGGAATGATTAAAAAGTTGAATGCTGCAAATGCTTTCTGTTTTCACAGATACTGTGCAGCACTAATTTCCAGTCATTTATGGATGAGTATTCCTGGCTTATACATGAGTAGAATGGAAAATAGAAATAAATGGCTTCTTATCCCAGTGACAGGCTGGAGTGGTTGCTGATGTGTAACTTCAGGGTGGAGTCTCAGAGCTCGGGGTACTGCTCTTGTCTGTTTAATACAGCTGCCAGGACTTGGGGACAGTTTTCAGAACTTGTTCTATAGACTTTAGGATTTAAATATGACTTTATAATGCCAGGAAGAGTGCCTGGATTTCCAGAAGTATTGTTTCCAGACAGAATGTTCTGATCACTGCAGAAATTGCATTTCCACTTCTATTAGGCACCACGGTTTTGAAGTTTTATTTAAACATTATACAGTGATGAGTAAGTTACTGCATCTGTCTGGATGCAGAGCAAATCAGTAACTTTTTGATATGTTGCTTTTCAGTTTGGTTTCATTAACTATGAAGTTGGTGACAGCAAAAAGCTCTTCTTCCATGTCAAAGAAGTCCAGGATGGTGTGGAGCTCCAGGCTGGGGATGAAGTGGAGTTTTCCGTAATCCTGAACCAGCGCACAGGAAAATGCAGTGCCTGTAATGTGTGGCGTGTCTGGTGAGGCTTTGGGGTTGAAGGGATTGACCCTGGCATGGTGTCTGCATCCCAGCAGAGCCCTGCAGGCTGGGCCTGCCTGAGCTGCATGTTCCTGGAGCGGGAGCTCTGGGTTCCTGCTGGCTCCAGGGGGACCTGCACCTGAGAGCTCCCAGCTCTTCAGGGGATCCAGTGCAGACAACAGCACTCCCAGCTCTTCCTAATTACAGATGGCTTGTTCTCTTCTTAACCTATTCTGAAACTCCCCATGTAGCAGGAATTTGGATACAGCCTTGCAAGTAGAAGTTATGATAAGGAAACTGATGGCTTTCCTGTGTGGGTGCTGGCCTCTGGCCAGCACTCTCCACAGTGCTACCACCWCTTTCTTGAAGAGCAGCTTTAATTTTTAAATAGAAAACTCATGTTTTAGAGACTCCTCTTTTTGGGATGGCATTTCTTACTAGAGATAGGTTTGGGGTTTTTTTAATTATATACACTTGAAGAAAACTGCATAATTTGTATTTTGTTTAAGCTTGAGATAGCACTTCAGCAGTAACAGAAGGCTAATGTTTTTGTCTCAAAATTCTGTATTGCCATCATCTTCAGAGATGTTAATGCTCTGCCATGATAGCTGGCAACTTGCAAACCTTTTTTATTCCAGTTAAATCACAGAATTATAGATTGGGTTGGGTTGGAAGGGAACCTAAAAAACCATCTTGTTCCACACCTGCCATGGGGAGGGGCATCTGCCACTATCCCAGGTTGCTCCAAGCCCCATCCAGCTTAGCCTTGGACACTTCCAGGGATGGAGCAGCCACAGCTTCTCAGGGTAATAGAAATGTAGGCAACACTGGTTAGGTGTGCATGAGTGTAAATACAAGACCTCTGTTCCCTAAAGACCACCCTCTGGAGAACCCTGAGCTCCTGCCAGAGCAGAGTCCAGTGTGGACAGCAAGGTTTGGAGCAGGGCCGGGCCATCAGCTGTGTCTGCTGTCACACAGCACCAGTTCTCCAGCCTGTAACTGCTCTAAATGGCTGTGGTTAAGGCCTGTGAAAGGCTGGGGTGCCTTGGCCAGCTCGGGGGTGACCCTGCCCTGTGTGTGCTCTGTTGCAGCGAAGGCGCCAAGGCCGTGGCTGCTCCGCGTCCCGATAGACTCGTGAACCGCCTAAAGAACATCAACCTGGACGATGCCAACGCCCCGCGGCTCACGGTGCTCCGCCAGCCCCGGGGCCCTGACAACTCAAAGGTACTGACACAGGGCAGCTCCACTGCAGGCCTGCTTGGCCTGGAGAAATGTCCCGCTTTAGGGCAAATTTAGGAGGAAACCTCCAAATGGGGTCCCTCTGGGAAGCAAACCAAAACAGACCCTACCCCTGTTGGTTCAAGATGGGGGCCCCGGTGGGCTGCAGTTGTGAGCTTCCCACAGGCTGAAGCAGTCTCAAGAAAAAGGAAGAAAAAACAGTCCAGGGAACTTCTCTGCCCTAGCTAGTTAAAACTAACTAAAAGCCAAGGAAATCTGTCCCACCGCCTGTCCGTGCTTCAGACACACAGTCCAGGAGCTGGAATGTGCAGGAGTCACAGCAGCTTCTCAAAACAAACTCCTCGCTTCTCTTTTCTCCCTCTTCACTCTCAGAACCAGTCTCAAAGGTATGGAACACAGTATCTAATACAGACAGAACAGATGATTTGGGGATACAATCACCCTAGGACAGGAACACAACACTGCTGCCTCCACTGGGGGCCTGAGCTGTTGGAACCTGTTGTCTGCTGCTGTCCTGCAGTGAGCTCTGCGTTGTGAGGGTGGGTTGTGTTTGTGCACAGTGCTGTGCCCTGTGTCGTGCTGTGCTTCCAGAGGAGCACACAGGAGAGAAGCAACCCACTGCTGCCTGTGTTGGAGCCTTTCTGTCATGGTTTGTCTTGGCTGTCTTAGTTTGCTCTTCATCTATAAACCTCAGAGGTAGCAAGTGAAGTCCATTTATCCAGACACAGCTTTCACACAATGTTCTGCCGCTTTTTGATAAGCAGGAGAAAAGAGTCTGGAATCTCTGTGGTGTTTTGGACTACAAAGCACACCCCACAGAACCTGTTTTGTTGCTGTCTCCTTCTGAAGGCAAACATGACTAATTAGAAAGGTGCTGCTTGGGTGGAACAGGCCAGGCTCTGCCTCAAAGCCCAGAGGCAGTGCCAGCTTCACAATTGGACTCGTTGATTTTAAAGCCCTTTTCCAGTCTAAATGATTTCATGACTGTGTGGTGCCGCAGCTAAAAGTTTGTTCTGTTTCCCTTGCAGGGATTTGGTGCAGAGAGAAAGATCCGCCAGGCTGGTGTTATAGACTGATCCCAACCCCACGGCGCCGTTGGGCTGCGCGCTGGGGCTGGCGAAGGGTACTGAATATCTCCCTGTTCAACCCCTTCCTCCAAATTCTCAGAAGCTATTCCACCAGTTTTAACACCTTCTCATGTTATGTTTAAAATTAAATTTACGAAACCATTTTAAATTTCTGCACAGTTGCATTCTGGAGAACTTTAAAGGTGGCGCCTTATAGTATCACATTTTAGAAGCTTGTTTTGAATGGTGCATTTAACGCAACTGGTAACTGCAATCTCCATTGCCTCTGTGAGTAAACATAGACAGCTCTGCTCAGGCAGACCTTGTGGAATTCTGCACTACAGTTTTTATGCTTTATCCTTGTTTTTGGCCAAGGTTTATTATGCCTTAGTGCTCAGTTGCATTATCTTCCTTCCCAAGTGGAAGGGAAGACTCACTTCAGCTCACCCTGCTCAAATTCTGAGGACCATGTGAGGGTGGAATATGTTCAGTTTCTATCAGATCACAAACATTCAGATACCTGGAGTTGATGGCCAAATGTTGAGGTGTTTTCCTAGTTCATTTAACTTGACTCCTTTAGCCAGTCCTTAAAACTCAGTGCAAGTCTCCCAGGGTCAGTGGATTTTGTAGTGTTCTGGAACAGACAGTGCAGAATTTCATAAGGCTGAGGTGTGCCATCAGTGTGGTAATTTAAATATATTTAAAACAATGCACAAATCTGCTGCTGCTTAGAACACTGCAGCTTCTAAACCCAGTTTCTTTTACTGATTTAAATTTAAAAAGAAAGAAGTTGTGCCTGAAGTGGATACATTTTTTTTGTTCTTTTTGCAGCCAGCACCCAGTGTACTGTAAGAGAATAAATACTTAGGCTTTCCATAGCTGTATTGAGACTTTCATCAAGGTGAATAGTTGATGTCTGTGTGCTTTTTTTTTTTTT
>CADDXX010000437.1:584280-632344 GCA_902810485.1 Alauda arvensis | reverse complement strand
TTTTTTTTTCTGTTAATGGCAAAGAATGGAAATAGAATAAAGTTTTACTGATTTTGAAAAAAGCCTCGCTGTGCTCAGCCTCTTCTTTCCTCAGCGGGGGCTGTGTTAGCCCTGTATTGTCCCCACACAGTCCTGCACAGTGTCTGCAGTTCTCACACCACCCCGAGGAATTTCTGTGTTTTATTCCAGTTTGCACAAAGCAGGGAGCTTCCCGGAAAGGCCCCATCATCAACAGTGTAGCAAACRGCAACATTCATTGGTCGCAAATCCCATCGCTGCTAATCAGCACGCAGCCCCTGTTGATGAGTTCATTGTTTACAGCAGGGGTCAGCGGTCGCTGCTTGTGCTCCCCAGGGCTGCAATTCCCTTTCCCCAGTTCCTGCTCCCTTCCTGGGGCCTCTGACCCAGACGGCCCCTTCCTCTTGGGATTGTGGTGTCTTCTCCTTAAAAGATGACCCGAGTGCACGATGCTCACACACTGCACGCACTTACCCAGAACTGCCCAGCTCCAGCTACTCATTAACAGCTCTTAAAAAAAAGCACAAACTCTGACTTGAACCCCTTTTCAAAGCCCGAGAGGCTCGGGGTCATCCTTAATTTAAAACCCGCAGGGTGTGGGTTGGGTGTCGTTCCCTCTCTAAACCGCCCGGGCGCGGGCTCGGGGCCGTTCCCCGGTTCAAGCGCCGTGTTTGGGGCTCGGTGCCCGCTGCCGGCTTCGCAGCGGCGGTGCCGCCGTGTCCCTCCCGGATCCTGTGTCCCTCCCGTGTCCCTCTCGTGTCCCGCCGTGTCCTGTGTCGTCCCGTGTCCCTCCCGTGTTCCCCTATGTCGTGTGTCCCTCCTGTGTCCTGCCGTGCCCCTCTCGTGTCCCCGCCGTGTCCCCCCGTGTCCCTCCCGTGTCCCGCCCGTTCCGGTGTCCCTCCCGTGTCCCGCCGTGTCCTCCCGTGTCGCGCCCGTGTCGTGTGCGGAAGCGGCGCGGGCGGTGACGCGCGGGCGGGAGGCGGAAGCGGCGCGGGGCGATCGCGGGGCGGCGGCGGCGGCGGGGCCGGGCCGGGCCCGGCGAGGCCGCGGGGCCATGACCGAGTACAAGCTGGTCGTGGTGGGCGCCGGCGGCGTGGGCAAGAGCGCGCTGACCATCCAGCTCATCCAGAACCACTTCGTGGACGAGTACGACCCCACCATCGAGGTGCGCGGGGCCGCGGTGCGGGCTCGGAGCCGCGGGATGAGGAACGCGGGGCATTCCCCGGGCCCAGGGCGGTGCCCGGGCCCGGCCGGGAGCGGATGCGCCGCCAGGTCCCGGCCCGGGGCTCCGGGAGCGGTTCCTGCCCCGCTCGGGCTTCCTAAAGCAGCCACGGGCAAGCAGAAAGGCCAGCACGCGTGTGTGCAGGGCGTGGGTTCTGCTCGCAGGGAGAGTGGCTATGATACTCTTGTTTTGAGGAATTTCTTTAAAGCAGTAGGAGTTCTGTGTTTTGTGACAAAGGATGAGAGGGCTTAGAGTCTCATTTTAAAATGGGGTAGTTTGGTTATGGATTAAAACGGGATAGTATTTTAAATGGGTAATATTTAAAATAGTGTCGTTTTAGATACTGGTAGTTTTTCATCAGAGACACATGAGAATCACAAATCCAGACTGATTTGGGTTGAAAGGGACCATAAAGCTCATATAGGAACCTCCCACTGTCCCAGGCTGCTTCGAGCCCCATCTATCCTAGCCTTGGACACTGCCAGGGATGCAGGAGCAGCCGCAGCTCCCGCAGAACAGCTGGAACAGCTCTCCCTGTGTTTTTTATTATTATTTCTCTCTCTGCTCCGTGCAGCCGGGGCAGGAGGGGGCTGGGCTCACTGGCAGGTGCCCGTGTGTTGCAGGACTCGTACCGCAAGCAGGTGGTGATCGATGGTGAGACGTGCCTGCTCGACATCCTGGACACGGCGGGGCAGGAGGAGTACAGCGCCATGAGGGACCAGTACATGAGGACAGGGGAGGGCTTCCTCTGCGTCTTCGCCATCAACAACAGCAAATCCTTCGCCGACATCAACCTCTACAGGTACAGCTGGGGCTGCCCCACAAGCACGGGGCACAGGGATAGGGCAGGGACAGGGCAGGGACACTGCAAAATGAAGCACTAAAGTGCCTCAGTGAAGGCTCAGTAACGGAAAAATGTGAAATCTCCCACTTCTTTCAGGAAGTTTTGCCGCTGTTCTGTGCCAGTGCACAGAATCACACACAGGGATGGGTTGGAAGGGATTTTAAAGCTCATCCTGTGCCACCCCTGCCAGGGGCAGAGACACCTCCCACTATYCCAGGCTGCTCCAAGTCTTGTCCAGCCTGGCCCTGGACACTGCCAGGGATCCAGGGGCAGCCACAGCTTCTCTGGGCACCCTGTGCCAGGGCCTCAGCACCACCTTTAGTCAGTTAAGACTGGGATGGTTTTTAGGKTTTTTTTGTGTTAATCATATCTTCAATCCCTGTAAATATCTCCAAGGGATGCTGAGAGAACAGTGTCAGACTCTTTTCCATGGTGCCCAGGGACAGGGCAAGGAGCATGGGCCATAAACTAAACCACAAGGAGTTCCACCTCAACATGAGCAAAGATTTCTTTCTATGAGGGTGGCAGAGCCACCACTGGAACAGCTGCCCAGGGAGCTGTGGAGTTTCCAGACACATCCAAAGCCCACCAGGATGTGGGCACCTGTTCCAGGTGACTGCCTTGGCACAGGGCCCTTCCAACCCCAGCTGTTCTGGAATGCTGTGAATCAGGTGCCATTTACAGCTACAGAATGGCATCTCTAAGCAAATGGGTGAGAAATCCAGAGTGGAGTTATCCATGGGCAGAAAATGAAGTGTACAAAGTGCTTGGCCATCCTGCTGACCCCTGCTCGCCTTTAATGTGTTTTTGTGGCACGAGGTTGTTTCAATACTGAACTAAACCAGTTCTTATATTTAGAAAATAGTTCCTAATTTATATTTTTTTTTTAATTTGTCCTCCTAAAGAGAACAGATCAAGAGAGTGAAGGACTCAGATGACGTGCCCATGGTGCTGGTGGGGAACAAGTGTGATCTGCCCACAAGAACAGTGGACACAAAACAGGCCCAAGAACTGGCAAAAAGCTACGGAATCCCCTTCATAGAGACCTCTGCAAAAACGAGACAGGTGAGGGCTCTCCCAGGGGCTGGCTTCTTCCTGGGAAATGCAGCAGTGACATTTTCCCATGTGCTTTTGCCTTACTTACAGGAGAAGCATTTTTTCAATCTCTTTACAGYTTTTAGCTTTGATTTCCCCACTCACTCTTAGCTTGAAAGAGTTCTGGGCTGGGCCACTACAGGAATCACTTCAAACTCATCCTGAATTCCTTTCAAGTGGCTCATGTTGATAAATAACATAGACAATAAAAGAATTTCAATTCCCCTGAAGTTACTAAATAAAACTTAAAAACTAACTAGGGAAAAAATATACTCAAAATAATAAACAGAACTAAAACCAGTAAATGTAGAGATAAAGAGACCTACAGTGATTTTGTGGAAAATTACATTATAAGAAAAGATAAGACATGCCCAAAAAAAAAAATTTTTAAAATTCACTTTACTATCAAAACATTCAATAAATACAACCACCAAAAACCTCTCTGAATAAACCTCAAAAACCATAAAAAAACTCCCAGTAGGAAACAAATGCCTGCAAAACAATTTCTAAAAAACAATTCTTATGTCTTAAATAAAATCAACATTTTAATTGTAATAAATAAATAAATAACACAGAGAAGAAAAAGAAACCCAGCTCCTTTCTACTGCTTCAAATTCAGTTAGAAATGTGATTGCAGCCAGTTCCAGCACTGTTCAGTGCTGGCAGGAAGAGCAGCAGAGTTTCAGCTGCTCTCCCTGGGGAGTGTCAGAGGCTGAGCTCGCTCACCCCAGACCTGCTGGGTTCTCTTGGCTCGTTAATGACAGCCAATTAGCACATTGTGATTGCAGGCAGAATTCCCCAGACTGGACTAATGGGCTTCTCCAAAGCCTCCTTGGCTGGGTGGGCCTGTGCAGCCAGCCCTGCTCTGCAGGGGAATGGAGCAGGGAAGGTGCCATTATTGAGCAGCAGCCAGAAAATCCTAAAGAGCTGATTTCTAAGAATTCTAAAATTAGTCAAGGAGTAGATTGTTTCCTGCTTGGGACCTCCCTGATGTTTCCATGTTTATTTTAGTGGTGGTTACCCCAGGAGGGGTCAGGAGTGTAAGGAGAGGGTTTGGGACATCCATGTGGGTTTCTTCCTCTCAGGAACCACAGGATCATTTGGGTGCTGCTCTTCCTTCCAATTCCTAGAATTGTCTTTCAAATCCATTAAGGGGCTCTGGGATGGGCAGATCAGTGATTTGAAAAGCTTCAGGGAAGCAAACACTGACCTTGTGTTTGCATTCAGGGTGTGGAAGATGCTTTTTACACCCTGGTGAGGGAGATCCGGCAGTACCGGATGAAGAAGCTCAACAGCAGCGAGGATGGGAACCAGGGCTGCATGGGATTGTCCTGCCTTGTCATGTGAAAAGGTGAGCTGGGACTCCTCCACAGCCTTCTTGTCTTTTTGCCTACCAGCAGTTGCTAAGTGTGGCTTAGAAATGCTGGTTGCTGTCTGTCCCTTTCACAGAACCTGTTGATCCCCTGAGATTTGGATCCTGCAATGTTTTAATGCTCAGAAAAGAAAAATTCCCCTCTTAGTTGATGGCAGAGCTTGAGAAAAGGAATTTTCATTCACGCTGCCCCTTGGGCTGATGGGTGGATGGAACAAGATGATCTCTGAGGCTGATTCCAACCCAAAACATTCCATGATTTCCACTGATTTCGATGATAGGATTTTCTGTGTCATTCCTTTCTGTCCCCTTCCCTTGGGAAACCATTTGGACTGTTTGGAGAACGTGTCATTTCTGAAGAAACACCTTGAAAGAGGGATGTGTACAGCTGTGATTGAGTGATTGACTCCTGCACAGCTGCCCTCGAGCTGTGTTCCTCTGGAATGTGCTGATTCCAGGATTAACCAAATAAAATGGTGCAAATGATGAAATCTGAGTTCCCAAATGAGGGCAATTCCTTTCTGCAATTCCCTGAAAGATGTTGCTGCTGACTATGAAAACAGCCAGACCAGGTCAGGACTTGCACTGCTGAGCTGCACACCCACCCCAGAGTGGGACAGAGCTAATTAGTGCTAATTGGAGGGGCCTTTCTGTTCCAGATGCCAAGAAAACATGGTTCAGGTGCAGCTGCTGGACGAGCCTCGATCTCCTGTGCTGCCTCTCCTGCTGATCCCTGCAGTGTTTTGGTGCCAGTGACAGACTCTGGGCACCAGAGTTAATTAGCACAAGGTCCTTTCTCCATGCTCCATCTGAAGGGAATATCCATGGCATCTACCTCCCTGCTCAGCTCACGGAGCAGCAGCACCTCTGGATGTGCTGGGATTCTTTTCTCACTGTGTTACCTGGGTTTGTTCAAGAAGAAAACCAGTCATAAACGTGAACTATAGAGACTAAATGCTGTGAAAAAGATGACACTTTACCTCTAGAGTAAAAGCTAGAAGTGCTGTGTGTCCCCTGTCTGTTGGATTCTGTGCAGTGCTGTCAGAGGAGTGGCACAGAGTAATGTCACATGGGGTTGTGCCCCCAGGAGTCCCCCTGTCCCCTCTCAGCTGGGTGTCTGCTCTCTGTGCATCTGTACAGCAAAAGTGCAACATCTCCAGTGCCAGGAGTGCCACCTACCTGATCCTCCATTTCTGTAATAAAAAGGAAAACCTTTCCTAACTAAGTGCCTGTTTGCTAAGAAGATTTGAAGTTGTCGTTCCCTTGGGTTGAGGAAAACCCCCAAGGACTAGAATTTCTTGTGAGCTCATTGTCTCAAGCAGGCAAGTGTGGTGTGGGTGATCTGTGCCTGACAGGATCCTCCAGCAGGAATTTGGAGGCTGGAAGGTCCAGCAGGCACTTGTGAGACTCTTGGACAAGGGAGGGGACACACTGCATCTGTGTTTTACTTTCTTTGTGGGTGGAACAGTTACTATTCTGTATTGTTTTCCTGCAGCATTCAGATCTCTTCCAAGTTGGACCAAACCTGTCAGCTGTTCATTTTTAACATGAACTGCCAACATTTCTGGGCAACTTCTCACTAATTAATCTGGTAACTGGAGGTTGCTTTGGACAGCTGCTATTCAGCTCTCTCTGTAACTTGCAGATKGTTTTATTCTGAATTATTTTCCTACCACAGACTGTAAAGAGTCTCTTCAAAATGTCTCTAGACTGTAAAATGTAGGTGGAGTTTCCTTGTCAGGGAAGGAGTGGGGGGGTTGGGGTTGACTCTRTCAGGGGCTGCTCCATCCCTCCAAGTGCCCAAGGCCAGCTTGGAGCAGCCTGGGATAGTGGGAGCTGTCTCTGCCCATGGCTGGGAGAGATGAGTTTTAAGGTCCTTTGCRGCCCAAACCATTCTGGGATTCTGATGAAGGGGGGAGCTGCCACAGACACCTGAGCCAGCTTCTGATTGCAGCATCCTTGCAAAATGAGGAAGGAAATGAGTTCAGTGGTGGCTTCACCAAGGTGTGGGACAGACTGGTGGGAATTTCTGGGCTCACTCTGCCTCCAGCTCAGTGAGCTGAGTGAACAGAGCACCCTCCCCTCGTGCCCTGGGTGCACAGCAGTGSCCACTGCTGCAGAACCTCCTTGGAAATCCCTGTGCTCCCCTCATCCTTGAKCTGCTGGGACTGGGGTCTGCTCCTGCAGGAGAGCTCAATTCCCAGCTCCTCGGGGGCAGGAGGAAGGAGCCCTCAGCCAACAGAGGGAGCATTTGGTCAGTGCCAGCAGAGCAGGGGAATTGCAGGAGGCTCAGTTTCAGGTTGTTGGTGTCAGTCTCACATCTTAATTTGGAGTGCTCAATTTCAAATGGGCATTAGAAATCAGTAAACAGAGACAAGAATTCTTTCCTTTTAATATTGCTTCCTTCACTACTTACAGTCTTAATTCTCTTCTGGGAATGAAGAGGATCAATCTGCATCACATTTTCTTTATCTGTGATAATCCTTATAAATACTTTTGTCAATTTAGTTTAACTTTGACTGACGTGACTGATAGGAATTAAACCCACAGAAAATTGAATGTCAAATATTCTTTTCCAGCCACATACACACAGTGGTGGGCAGAACTGTGGGACCTCTAGCTGTGGCTCAAGTTCAGTTTGTTTGATGTTGTCCAGAGAAGCTGTGGCTGCTGGAAATGTTCAAGGCCAGGATGGAGCAGCCTGGGGCAGAGGGAGGTGTCACTGCCCACGGGCTGAGCTTTAAGGTCCCTTCCAGCCCAAACCATTCCATGACTGATCTCATGCTGCAGGTTAAATGTGACACAGCTGCCACCACTGCAGGGCCAGGGCTGAGAAAGCTTTGTCAGGAGGAGTTTTCTGTGAAAGCCTTCCCTGTGGCAGGAGATGAGAGGCTGCTCCTGAAGGTGTGTGTGGCACACGGGCAGCCAGTTAATAAAAACACCCCTGGGAAAKGAGGAAAAGCTTTTGGGATGCACATCTGGGCACGTGGAGCAAGCAGGAAGAGGCAGTGTGGAGTTTGTGAGGACACTGACTGATGGCATTCTGTCATCCAGCTCCGTGGATGGGGTTTGATTTCTTGGGAAATGCAGGAATTTGTTTCCTGGCCACCAGGATTGCTCAGAGCAGGCTGCCTGTGGCCATGGGGAGCCTCTGGCCTTTGATGTTTGAAGGCTGTGCTGTCAGTCTGGAGAATTATTGGGATGGAGGTTCATCCCAACAACGTTCCACACTGCTCAGCATGTTCTGATTGGCATTCAAATGTAGCAGCTCCAAAAGCTGGGAATTCTCAGAAATGTGTGGGAACTGACTGGAAAATTCATCTGCTTCTCTTTGCTTTTCCCTTTCTCTTGGGCTCTATAAAACCTGAAAAGGGAAAAAMGCCCTGTTAAGGATAGGTCTGTATTAGTGTCACCTTTGGAACCTTCAGAAGGGTTTTTAGGATTTTTTTCCAGTCTTTAGGATGTTGCAGAGCTAACCTGCACAGATGATACTCCCAAACTCCATTAGTGTCATTCCAAATCCAGCAAAATACACAAAACCAGGGTGCTGTACTTCAGGAGTGTGAAGTGAATGGTTGTAATTTGTTTCCAGCTGTCTCACAGAGAACTCTGGGTTTTGTGGCAGCCAAAAACTGGAAGGACAAAACCCTGTGAACTTYTGGGAGAGTTATTCAAAAGGTAAGCACAGGTTTTGCACAAGACAGATCCCTGGAAAAGGTGGTTTAGTAGATTTGGTCCAAATGCTGTTATTTAGAACAGCACAACTCTGCACTTGTGCCAAGCTGATTTCACTGCCCTGACTGGTCAGAACAGACAGGAACAGCTTTTGAAGGAAAATATTAAAAAAGGATAAAGCTCCTCTTCAGAACTTTAAATGYCAATGCCTGTAAGAAATGTTTCTGTTGCTGTGGCTGAGCACAGCTCTGCAAGGAGCCAGTGGAACTCTGTGCTTGTTCCTCTCTGTTCCCCACTCCTTGGTCTTGTTCAAACAACTRCTCAGATTCTGTCCTTGCCAGGACTTTGGATTTTAACCAGGATGTTGAAGCTGCCATCACTTTTAGTACAGCTCAGACTTAGAACTGGATTTCAAGCAGCCTCAGGCCTGTGGGGGAAGGAGAGCAGTGAAGTTTGAATCACATTCTGACCTGTCTGTGCTTCTCAAAACCCCCCAAACCTGGAGTGTGTAAACCTCAGGATGGTCGGGAAATGTTGGGATCTGGACTTTGAACCCAAGGGCTAATTTGTTGTTATTTTGTTGAATTGTTTGCTTTCAATAATGCATCTCTTTGGTTTGAATTGAAGTAAATTATTTTGCTTCTTAAATAACTTTTCTAAAGAATAAACTTGGAATTCTTTGGTTGTTTTATTTGGGTTTGGGCATGGGTGGGTTACAGGTTTATCACAGTGCCCTCTGCTTTGTCTGTGGGTGGGATTTGCTCCATTCTGCCATGGGGCAGGGTGACCTCTGTCACAGATGTGCCCTAGAGCATCAGTGAGCAGTGAGAGTGGCCTTGAGACCTGCCTCAAGTCCAGAGTCCAGTTTTARTTCCTTCCCCAACCTGCATCTTGCTGCTGCTGTTTGCAGTGGGCTCCTTCATGCTGACTTRCATTTAAAAAATGGAGTCTTTACTTGATATTCCAATGGCAAAACCAGCTATTAAGTTACTGCTGTAGCCAAATCATGCTCTGTTAGGCTTTTAAATGCTTGATTCAGTCTTCTAAAATAATTCCCTTTTGCCCTCTCTGCTGCAAGAAGGCAAATTGTGTCAGACCACAAATGTGCTTCAAGGGTTTTTCTCCTCGTGTTGTGTCAGGCATCTAAAACATTGAGTCCAACCTGGGTTTTGTGCCAGGAATTTCAAAGCAGACTCCCAGGAACA
Organism: Alauda arvensis; assembly: GCA_902810485.1. Classification (NCBI taxonomy): domain Eukaryota; kingdom Metazoa; phylum Chordata; class Aves; order Passeriformes; family Alaudidae; genus Alauda; species Alauda arvensis. The sequence continues at coordinate 622,913 of CADDXX010000437.1, read as the reverse complement.
GGGGCACACTGTTCCTGCCGCAGCAGTCACTGCCTGTACCCAGAGAATTCACACCCTGACTTCTTGGGGGGTTAAAACCCAAGGGTTTTTGGCTCTCTGGGAAGGTTTCCCTGCCATGGGTTTGCTCCCTGCACCTGCCTGGTGCCACAGAGCAGCTCCCTGCTGAGGAACTGATTGTGGTTTGCCCTGGGGCAGAGGCTGATGGCAGCAGCCCTGGGGGAGCTGTGACAGAGCAGTTGGGGACAGGAGAATTTGCTGAGGGTTTCCCCAGTGCTGGGTGAGTTATCAAAGGCTCAGCACAGCCAGGAGTGCCCTGGGGAGATTCAGCTCATCCCCTCTCTGTTCATACTCCTCCTCATCAGGAATTTAAACCATTTTCTAGAAAATCTGGCCCCATGGCCCGTGTGTGGGCAAGCTGGAGGATGATCCTGCTCAGGGACCCAAGCTACCAAATTTCTGGCACATCCAACCATTTTCCCTTGGCTGGACCAGGGTGGAATGAGGGCAGCTCAGGGGTAAAAGTGTGGGGGTTTAGAGCCACTCCAAAGCCTGTGGGTGTGAATCACATTTCAYTTTCCAGCTGAAAAAAGAGTGGGCAGACAGGCTGCTTGTGTCAGTCCTTGAGTTTGCACAGGCCCTGGGTCTAACTTTAGCACAGTGTCCAGGCTTTTCTCAGATTTCCACCACGAGCCCACCCAAGCCGTGATTAAAAAAGCTGAGGGATCAAGAGATGATCAAGAGTCTTCTCTTGAGGAAGATGACCTCTGCATCCTAAAGGTTATTTTTGGTTTCAGATGTGAATCCAAATATCCCAAGGAGGGTTAAGGGCAGAGAGAGCCCTTGTGGGAGAGCAAACAGGCAGGAGACAGATTAAACAATGATGTGGTGTGGAGACTCTCAAACTTGGGGACGCTTGAGAGCAAAAAGAATTCAGAACCTGAAGATTTTATCAGCATGAGAGGAAGACCAACGCTGTACCAGCATCCCAGCTTTGCCCTGGTGCTGCACTCTGCAGGTTGGAGGGAGGGAAATTTGTATTCTTGGGGAATAACAGGGAAGTGGGGGTATAATTCCCTAAATTCTGGAGAATTTCTCAATTGTCACCCAAGCTTGTTTTGAAGTTGTGCCCATCAAAGAGTGGGCATTTCTCTTCCAGAGAGGTTCTGGATGCTGCGGAAGTTATCCCAGCTGGAGAGGCTGTGCCAGGTCTCAGCTCACCTCACTTCACTGGCTGTGCCACAAGATTCCTGTGCACCTAAGGACAAAATCCTTGGCTTTTTATTTCCAACTCTGCACTTTATTTTATTTTTGTGCAGGTGATTCTATCTCCTATTTCAGGCACCTTCTTGGACAAGGCCTTTCCATAGCTGCTCCTGCAACACRTGGCACAGGATGCACATAGAATAATTCAAAAAAATGTCTGTTCCAGGTGGTTTTTCTGTTCCCTTCAGTGCTCTGACCAAAGCCACCCTTTAAACCATAGCCAGACTGTGCCCAAATGCTTTGTCCTACTCCAGGGCAGCTTTTCAATACCATCAACAATCGAGGCACAAACAAACATGGAAAGATTCTGTTTCACTATTTTATCCTCCTGACCACTTCCCACCAGGAATCTGAATCAGAAGCTCAGAGTTATCCTGGCAACAGGCAGGACACAGCAAATTCTGGCCTTTCTCTTCACACAGGAAGTGTTTTCCAGCTGCAGGAGAGATCTGAAGAAGGTTTGAGGACACCCTAAAGGAGGGTACAGCCCACAAAGCCAACGTGCTTTGGAAATAACCTGCTTCAGATGAATCCAGGAGGTGCCTCCCAACCTGAGAGCTGCTCTGCCAGATCCAAGCTTAAGGCAGGAGTTCCCTGACCCACCTTGGGCTTGACTGAGAGCTGCTCCATCAGAGACACCTTGGCTGTGGCTCACCACATACAGAACTGATTATCAGATCAGCATTGTTGGATTCAGCTGGGAAGAAGTGAGGACATCTCGGCAACCCTGTTGATAAAATCCAGGCTTTCAAACAGATCCCTCCCTCAGGAAATATCTCTGAACATCTCAGGTGAGAGCACATGGTTTGTACCTACCCACAGCCCCTGTTCTGGTTGGGAATTTCCTTTAAACCTTTGGTTCAGCACAGAAGCCATCAGGTTTAGTCTCTCTTAAAAGACTGAATTCCACAGACCACATTAGAAAGGTGCAGCTGCCCTGGAAAGCAGAAATCTGGCCAGACACTAGATGACACTCCACAAAATCTAAAATGCAAACCTGACATAAAGATGAATTAAATTTGAGCCCTGCTTTCACCTGTTTCAGTGCAAGTGCTTGTGGCTGCACTTTAAATAGTCCCACAGTTGATCTCCACTCTCCTTTTAGAGTGGGAGAGTCTGATTACAGGGAAGGGAAAGCAGTAAAATTAGTGTTGGGTTATCGGGCAGTCACTTGGCCCCTCGTGCCTGGGGACTCCGGGGTGTTGTTGCTGAGGCTCTGCAAACACTGCTACCATGTCCAGGGTGAGAATTCCAGGTAGGTCTGAAAGCCAAGTGGGAGCCAAGGAGCCAAGGGCAGGTCCCAGGCCCACAGCCTCAGAGATTTTTGTGTGTGGTGTCCAGGGGACCTTACTGCCTTTGGGCAGTTTTCTTCCTGCTTGGAGATGTTTTTGGATAGAGGAGTAAAGAAATGGTGTTATTGTTTGAATCTTGCTCTGCTTGTAGCAAAGGAAGGTATTGTCTCTCCTGCAGTGTACTGGGTGCTGTAAGGACATCATTAAATCCCTGTGGAAAGGATCAGAGGGATTTTAGGAATCTCTGGTCACCCTGGTGGAGCTCAGATGTGGGGAGCTGCAGCCCCCAGGGGATGGGAGCAGGAGCTGGGCAGCAGGAGCAGGGCCAGGCAGGCTCTGCAGTGCACAGGGACTTGTGACAGGTGACTGCAGAGCCCTGAGTGATAACAGCACCAAAGAGCCCTGATAGGAGCGTGTTTGGGATTGCAGGGCTGTGGTGTGAGACATGCTGCCCCAGCCCGTGAAGCTGGTGTTAGAGCCTGGCCCTGCACCATCAGTGGGAACCTACCCAAGAGTCATTTCCATCCACTAAAGAGAAGAAAGGTCAAATGAAATATTTCTGGGGCGCTTTGCTGGCAGAGGAGTGCGTGGGGTCAGGATTGCAGAGCAGGCTGGGCTCTGGGAAGGCAGAGCTGCAGCTCTGATGGGAAGGGCAGGGGCTGCAGGCTCAGAGTGCTGCTGCCACCCTGTCTGAGCTGCAGTGAGGGCGTGCAGTGTCTCAGCTGGCTGATCCTGTTGGGGAATAAAGGGAGTGGTGAACACAGGGGGATGGAACTCGGCACCTCTGAAATGCCCACCCACCCTGAGGGCCACAAAGGAGGGGGAGTCAAGGGCAAAAAATAGCAAAGCCTGCTGCTCCAAGTCTCTGGAATATCTGCTTGCCTGGTCAGTAGGAGAAGGCTGTGCTGCCCTCCCCGTGTCCCTGCTATTCAGCTCTCTCTGTAACTTGCAGATGGTTTTATTCTGAATTATTTTCCTACCACAGACTGTAAAGAGTCTCTTCAAAATGTCTCTAGACTGTAAAATGTAGGTGGAGTTTCCTYGTCAGGGAAGGAGTGGGGGGGTTGGGGTTGACTCTGTCAGGGGACAGAAAGTGGCTGCTCCATCCCTCCAAGTGCCCAAGGCCAGCTTGGAGCAGCCTGGGATAGTGAGAGCTGTCCCTGCCCATCAGATGAGCTTTAAGGTCCCTTCCAACCCAAACCATTCTAGGATTCTATGGTTCTTTTCTATGTGGGAGGCTTGCAAGGCTTTGGCTAAACTTGCACTTTTTTATTCCCTTTTTAAAGAGGCAAAAAGGCTCAGATTTTGAGGGGCTGATCACAACAGCTTTTGTTTTGTCTCTGTTTTATTTCAAACAGCAGAAAGCAAACGTGAGTATTGCTGGGTTTCTCTATGCTCTGCTGTGTTACTTCCTACACATGATCACTGGAACCAAGCAGCAGTTACATGATCATGTAGATCATGTAGATCATGTAGATCATGTAGATCATGTAGATCATGTAGATCATGTAGATCATGATCATGGTGATCCTTCAGCAGCTGGGGATAGGTTATTTCCTGGCAGTGCCAGCTCTGCCCATTGGTGTCACACGGAATGGTCCCACCTTTTGGTCCTTTGATACAGCACCAAAATATGCAATTTGTTAAGTATCATTCTGGCACCCTGAGTGCTGTTGAGAACCCTCTGTCTGTTCTGCTTTGGTCCTCACCTGTGACCATGTCCTGTGTGACACACAATGGTGAGGCCCATCCTTGGACATTGATCCTCACCTTGCTTTGTGTTGAGCTGCCAAAACCTGCTGTCAGTGCTCCTGTGCTGCCACGCAAACATCTGCTTCTGGGAAACCCTTGGGCTCTTGTTTTATGGGGTTCTGTTGGCAGTGGAAGAGCTTTTAACCTTCCTYGTCCTCCTCCATACAGCTCCAGCCAGCCCTGTGCCAGTGGTGGCTCTGGCCCCTTGCAGCATGATGCACGTGGTGGGCTGGGAGTGCCCAGCTGGGGCTGCCCTGGCATGGTGGGAGCTGAGTGCTGCCAGCTCTGCCCCCACCCATACCTCTGTCTTCCCTATGGCTGCTGCAGCAAGCAGATTTCGGGCTCCCTGGAGCTGTCTGGCACTGCCAACTTTCCCCTCTTCCACCCAGTGCATGCTCCCATTACTGCCCTTCAAAAGGACCTGCTTCTCTCTGGGCCTTTTTGCAACACTCTTGGACTGTGTGTACTTTTCCTGCTGTACTGGGGGTATCAAGGTTTATCTCCAGCCCACCAGGTGTGGCCCAGCCTTGCTGCAACTTTGGGAGGTGGCTCAGTCTTCTCCAGGGTGTGGGGGCCATGAGGAAATGGCAGCTGAGCACGGAGCTGCCTGCAAAGGGCACCTGTGTGTTCCAGTGGTGGGAATCACCACCCTGTGGGACTGAACTCCTCTCTGCAGAGATGGATGAGTCCATGCGCTCCTTCGCTGAGAAGATCTTTGCCTCCGAGGTGAAGGATGAGGAGGTCAGGGGGGAAATCTCTCATTTTGACGTGGAAGAAATCTGCCCCATCTCCCGCCAGGAAATGACCCTGCACATGATGCTCCAGGAGTCCAGTGCCACAGTGGAAAAGCGGTGAGTTCCCAGGAGCCTGGGCAAGGAGAGGAGCACAGCCTGCACCTCCTGGCCACAGCAAATGGGGGGGRTGTAAATCAGGGCCCTTGGGCACAGCTCACCTTATCTGTGCAATAAATCCTTGATAATCCCAGAGCATCTGTCAGGTACTCCAGGAGTTCCTCTCGAGCTGTTTCCACTGTTGGATGGAAAGACAGCCTTGGCCTGTTCCCTGGGTGTCAGCAATGCCACAGAGCTGCTGGGGAAGGAGACTTGGGGATGCAACTTCCAAAGCCTGTGGCTGCTTTGTGTGCTGTGGCCTGTGCTTCTGGCAGTGCCTGTTTAAGGTGCTCAGAGACCACCAGTGAGCTGGTTTGTGCTGGGCTCAGAGACCACCAGTGAGCCGGTTTGTGCTGTGCCCAGCTGGAACACGGCTGTGGGAAGTGCCCCTGGCTCTGCACCCATGCGTGCCCATGGAATGGGGCTGTTTGCCTGAGCCTTTCCCTCGCAGCAGGAAGAAGCTGACCCGCATGAAGACGACTGTGCTGGCACCGCCCGTGGCTCCGGGGTCTGGCCCCAGCCCGGCTGTCACTGAGGAGGCCATCTCCAGCTGCCCCCAGTACCCAGGTGTGCCCGACTTCCAGCGGGTGCAGATCACTGGGGATTATGCCTCTGGGGTAGGTATTTCCATGGCTGCTCCCTTTCCATACTGGCCATCCCTCTGGTCCCTGCCTGACCCTCAGCAGTGCCCAGTGACACAGGAGTCTGTCCCAGTGTGGAGGGTGTTTCCCAGCTCAGTCTGTGCCTCACCAGAGCTGCATTCCTTAGCAGGAGCTGTGGGGTGCTGCACATTCCCATGGGATTCTCCAGGGTGGGCTGTGCTCATTCTGCCATATCCTCTCTGCTTGCACACAGCTCTGTCTGTCCGAGGTCTGTGCACATCCAAGGATCCCAGAACAGCTGAGGGAAGTCACCAAGCCTCKGGTGCAGGCAGGGTCACCTCGAGCCAGTTGACCAGGACTGTTATCACATCCCGTGCTAATCCTGCCTCCCTCTCCTCCTCAGCCTCCTACATTTGTGCTTTTAAGAACCTGCTGGATGGTTGCTCAGCCTGGAGCTGCATAGCAGAGGGGATCTGGAAGTCCCTCCCTGCTCAGGCACTGAGCACATTCCCCCTGCCATGACTGACATAGCTGGGAGTGCCAGTTTCCCAACATACTCCACTCCAGCCTCTTCTGACTGCCCAAAACACTTGTCTGTGCAGTAAATCAAAAATCAGTGACACACAGGGTTACTGCATGTTGTTCTTCCTGCTTCAGTTTCAGCCCAGGCTCCAAAAATAGCTTTAATATTTTGCCCAGGCCTGGCTTCCATTTCAGGGCCAATGACTGATTGCAGTGAGGAATGCAAGAGGGAGTGACATCAGAATTCACTGGTTCTGGAACCTGTAACTTCCCTTTGTCATGCCTGGGTCTCTGCCTATCATCCCTTCCTCGCCTGACTCAGGCAGAGCAGTGGGCCATTGATACGATATGATATGATTTATGATGGGATATATGAGATATGATATGATACAATTATATGATATTCAAAGAAAGTTGGAGAGGGACTTTTTACAATACCATCTAGTGACAGGACAAGGGGAATGGCTTCCCACTACAAGAGGGCAGGGTCAGATGGGATATTAGGAAGAAATTCTTCCCTGTGAGGGTGGTGAGACCCTGGCATAGGTTGCTTAGAGAAGCTGTGTCTGCCCCATTCCTGGAAATGCCCAAGGCCAGGTTGGATGGGGCTGGGAGCACCCTGGGATAGTGGAAAGTGTTGCTGCCCACAGCAGAGGCTGGAACAAGAGGAGATTTAGGATCCCTTCCAGCCCAAACCATGTTTTAACATTTATCTTGCCATGACTGAAATCTCCCTGGGTGTACCTGGGTGCACCAGGGTGTCTCTTGGGCACATCTGTGTTCCAGCTGTGTGGTTGCCTTCAGCATCACCACCCTTGCAGGTGACAGTGGAGGACTTTGAAGTGGTGTGCAGAGGGCTGTACCGGGCGCTGTGCATCCGCGAGAAGAACATGCAGCAGTCTCTGCAGAGGTTCCCCAAGACGCCCTCGCAGTACCTGTGCGCCATCGAGGGCAAGCCCTGGAAACCAACCGAGGCTGGCCCAGGTACATCCAGGCACCCCAGGGTTTCCTCTGGCTCCAGTGTGGGGCAGGRCTCAGGAAAGGGCTGTGCAAGGCACTTGCCCAGGCCCCCTCCTTGCTGTCACAGTGGTGGGGTGTCCCCACTGGGGAAGCAAGGCAGGCGTGGAAGGTTTGGGCTGGCAGCCTCATGGAATTCCCCCTTTGTGGCAGTGTTCACCCCACCAGTGAAGGATGGACAGGATCCCTTTGACAGTGGGAACCTCCCTGAGGACCTGGGATACCATGTGCAGATGAAGGATGGGGTAGTTCATGTCTACGCAGACAAGGCAGCGGCTGAGAGAGATGAKCCAAAGGACCTGCCCTACCCAAACCTTCAGCACTTCGTCGATGACATGAACTTCCTCTTGGTCCTGATTGCACAGGGGCCTGTGTAAGTGYACAACCCACAAGGTCCTGCCTCAGGGGGCAGAGGGATGTCAGGGCCTGGCAGCCCCAGTGTCCTCAGCTCTTGTCAGCCCTCTTGACTTGGGTCTTAAGCAAAGCAGCACTCAGGGGCTGGAGACAGGACCTGCAGATAGACTCCCAGCTGGCCAGCTTTCCTTCAGAGCTCCATAACAGAGCCAGGGGAGGCACCTCAGGGAAGCGGGGCTGGCCAGCACGAGCTCCTCCACCCCAGGTGGAATCTGTGTCCCTTGCTGAGGGGTGAGGAGCCCAGTGACTGTACTGCCCTCGCTCTCACCAGGAAGACCTACGCTCACCGGCGCCTCAAGTTCCTCTCATCCAAGTTCCAAGTGCACGAAATGCTCAATGAGATGGAGGAGATGAAGGAGCTGAAGAACAACCACCACCGTGACTTCTACAACTGCAGGAAGGTAAAAGGCAAGGCTCAGAGCCCCAGAGACCCTAGAGAGGAGCTGTCATGGTGCCTGTTCCTCTCTGGGAACTGGATGTCAGAGTCCATGTCTGTAGCAGCAGCATTGCTCCTGTGAATGGGAAAAAATGTGCTGCCTTCCCATGCTCTTGGCAAAGTTGTGCCCTCTGTGTTCACCCACTGGGCTGAGCCSTGCTCCCCACACAATGTGCTCACCTGAGGGGTTTCTTCACCTCCCTGGGATGACACCCAAGCATCCCAGCTTCAAGCTGTCCCTCTGTTTTCCCAGGTGGACACACACATCCATGCTGCAGCCTGCATGAACCAGAAGCACCTTCTGCGTTTCATCAAGAAATCCTACTGTGTGGATGCTGACCGCGTGGTCTATGACGCCAAGGGCAAACAGCTCACCCTGAAACAGCTTTTCCAGCAGCTCAAAATGCACCCCTATGACCTGACAGTGGATTCCCTGGATGTCCATGCTGTAAGTGGTAGGACATTTACTGTAAGATCACTCTCGGGCCACTCTTGCCCCCACAGCTTTTCCCTTCCCTGTGCATCCACACTTGCTGTGTGCATTAATATTTGTGTCAGGGTGCAGCAGCTCCTGGCTTTGCCATTTTGTGTGGTTTGGTTCGGCCCCTGCTCCCTGCCAAGGCTGTGAGGGCAGTGTTTGAGCCTGACCTCCCTGCTGCAGGGCAGGCAGACATTCCAGCGCTTTGACAAGTTCAATGACAAGTACAACCCCGTGGGGGCCAGCGAGCTGAGGGACCTCTACCTGAAGACAGAGAAYGCCATCAACGGCGAGTATTTTGCTACCATCATCAAGGTATGGAGAGAGGGGAGGAGAACAGGGTGAAGCTGTGCTGCTGCTGTGGCTGCCCCTGCCACGGTGTGCTCTGGTTTGCAGGAGGTTGGCTATGACCTGGAGGATGCCAAGTACCAGCACACGGAGCCCCGGCTCTCCATCTATGGGCGCTCGCCTGATGAGTGGGCCAAGCTGGCCAAGTGGTTCAACACCCACCGGGTCTATTCCCCCAACATGAAGTGGATGATCCAAGTCCCCAGGATTTAGTACGTGCTGTGGGACTGAGAGAGCACTGTGCCTTGCAAATCCCTCATTCCTGAAAGGGTTGTGAGGACAGTGGGCTGTGTTGTCCCTCTGGTAGCAACTAATCCCTGTCTCTGTCCACAGCGATGTGTTCAGGTCTAAGAATTTCCTCCCGCACTTTGGGAAAATGCTGGAATATATCTTTGTTCCTGTGTTTGAGGCAACTATCAATCCCCAAGCCAACAAAGAGCTGAGTGTCTTTCTACGCCACGTGAGTGTCACCTGGTGATGTTGCCAGGTGTGGGGAGAACTCACATTCCTATCTGTGCACATGAAATGGGGTATTTGCCCTGACATGGAAAATGCCATCAGGAGGGACAGTGGGCTCATTCTGGGAAAGGGGGGTGTGACCAGAAGTGCAGGGAGGGGTCAGAGTCCTTGAGCCGGCTGCTGTGGGGCTGTGAATCGATGGCCACCCATCTCCTGGGCAGGTGTGAGCTTTATTCTCAGTCCTGGACAGTGCTTGGAGGGGTGTGAGGAGCGAGGTCTGCAGCTTTGCCCAACCCTGCCCTTGCGGGGCACAGCTGGCCTCTGGTGAGCTGTGGTGGGGCAGAATGAGCCCACCTGGGCATGACAAGGTGGGAAGAAAGAGATGCACCTTTTCTGTTCCCTTGCCAAGCAGATCACAGGCTTTGACAGCGTGGATGATGAATCCAAGCACAGTGGACACATGTTCAGCACTAAAAGCCCAAAGCCAGAGGCTTGGACTTCCATGAAGAACCCATCCTACACCTACTACATCTACTACATGTATGCCAACATCCTGGTGCTGAACAACCTGCGCAGGTGAGGCCTGGGATCTGCCAAGGGGCTGCCTTGTGACTTGCCTCGGTTCTTCGATTGTTGGTGTGGAAGAAGTGGGGCTCTCCTCACTCTGTATTTGGAGCGTCATGTCCCAGAGCAATTCAAACACCCCTCAGTAAGAGGTGTGATAGTGGGGAGAAAGTTTAGGGAATGCAGAGATGCACCTATTGCACACACAGAGAAGAAAAGAGAAGGAGCAATGTACTCCTGGGTCAAGCTGGATTCCTGGGGACTCATGGTAGGGGCAGAGCTGGGCCTAAAGTCRGGTCCAGCCACCCAAGCCTGCTGTTTGCCTGCTCTGAGTGCTCCTTCCCTGTGCCAGGCAGCGTGGGATGAACACGTTCCTGTTCCGTCCGCACTGCGGCGAGGCCGGCGCCCTCACACACCTGCTGGCAGCCTTCATGACAGCTGATAACATCTCCCACGGGCTCAACCTCAAGAAGGTACGTGGAGCAGGCCGCCAGGAGCAGCCCAGGCACGGCAGAGCAGAAATGCTCACAGCTGCCCCATGTAGCTGGGAGTTACCTGTGCCTCTGCTGTAYACTGACACAGCCTGGCTTCAGGCAGATGTCAAATGGTTCTCTGGGTTTCTCCAGCCATGTTTGGGGATGTGGCCGAGCAATGTATTAGATTTTGGGGGTTTAGCCTCACAGACCCACCACAGAATGTGCTTATTATCACTGGGGCCAGCTGAGTTTGATATCAGACAGCTCCTTGGCCTCTTGTTCTCCTTAGCCTGAAGCATTGATTGCTGGCTGGCCCACCTCTCTCCCTGCACACAATTCCCTGGCSTGATCTGAGGAGTGACCCTGGAGAGGTGGAAGGTGCAGCAACTTCATCCCTCACATGGTACCTCTGCTCACCTTTGCAGAGCCCCGTGCTGCAGTACCTGTACTTCCTTGCCCGAATTCCCATTGCCATGTCCCCACTCAGCAACAACAGCCTCTTCCTGGAGTACGCCAAGAATCCCTTGCTTGACTTCCACCAGAAAGGGCTGATGGTGTCCCTTTCTACAGATGACCCCATGCAGTTTCACTACACCAAGGTACAGTGGGAGCTGGGCGCTGGGGCTGGCACTGTGGGGCTGGGACTGTGTGTACTTGCAGAGGGTCCAGCATGTGCTGGGCCATCTCCCCGTCCATCAGCAAATGTACAGGTAGGATATTAGGAAAAACTTCTTCACTGAAACAGGGGTCAAGCATCTGAATAGGATGCCCAGGGCGGTGGTGCCTGGAAGTTTTAAGAAAACGAGAACACGTGGCACTTTATGATATGGTTTAGGTGGCATGAGGATGTTGGCTGAAGGTTGGACTTGATCATGGAGAACTTTTCCAGCCCCAGAGGTTCAGCAGTTCTGGGACAGCCCTTGCAGAGCATGGGCCGTGCTGGCAGAGGCTGCTGAGCYCTAACCTTGCGCTGCAGGAGCCCCTCATGGAGGAGTACGCCATCGCTGCCCAGGTGTTCAAGCTCAGCACCTGTGACATGTGTGAGATCGCCAGGAACAGCATCCTGCAGTGTGGGATGTCCCACGAGGTGGGTGTCCTGTCCCGTGAGGGGTGTCCTGCAGTGTGTCCTGTCCCACGAGCTGTGTGTCCTTCTGCCCATGGCCTGAGATTGGCAACCAGCTCCGCCCGTGGGCTCAGCGCTTCCCTCGGGCGGGTTCTGAGATCGGTAGCGCTGTCTTTGCCTCTGGCAGGAGAAAATGAAGTTCCTGGGTGAAAACTACCAGGAAGACGGGCCCGATGGCAATGACATACGGAAGACGAACGTGGCCCAGATCCGCATGGCCTATCGCTACGAGACCTGGTGCTACGAGCTCAACCTCATCGCCGAGGGGCTSAAGAACGAATAGGGGGGGGCCGGACCGCGGGGCTGGGGCTGTGCCGGACTGCGAGGGAGGCCGGGGCCGGGCCGCACTGTGAAAGCGCCGGGGCCGGGGCCGGGGCCGTGCCGGACGGTGCGGGCAGGGCAGTAAATCTCCGTCTCTGAAGCGGCTCCGAATGCTCTGAGGGAAAGGGGCGGGACGATCGCCTGAGTGACAGCCACGTCAGCCAATGGACGATAGCTATGTGCGCTTTGGGGCGGGGCGAGGGTGGGATTTAGAGCAGAGTGACAACCGCGGTAGCCAATGGACGGCGGCTCCGTGAGCGCCAGGAGCGTCTGCGGGAGCGGGCCGAGGCAGCCGAGACACGGGACGGGGCGCGGAGGGGACGTGCCCTCCTTTTTGAGTGACGGCTACGTCAACCAATAGGAAACGTTTCATGCGCTCCGGGGCGGGAAGAAGGCGGGATCACTCCTTGAGTGATGGCTACAGCAGCAAATGGGAGGTGGTTCCGTGCGCGCCGGGAGAGTCCTGCGGGAGCGCGGCTGGGAACGGGCTGAGGCCGCGGTGAGACGGGGCGGGGGGCGACGGGACCCGGGTACGCCGGGAGGGCGAGCGGGTGGCCCGGGGGGTTTGGGGCTTCCCGCARTCGCGGCCGGGCTCGGGGCTGCGGGCTCCGTGGGGTCCCCATGTCCCGGCTGCGGGCCGGCGGGCAGCGGCCGGTGCAGCCGCGTCGCCGCGTCTGACGGGCCGGAGGAAGCATGTGCCTCCTGCAGCCGCTAGGATGAGACCCAGCCCGCAAGGGGAGCCGCGGTTGGGGTGGGTTTGTCTCTCCCGCTCGTACACATGCCCGTAGGGAGGGTGCCGGGCGGACCCAGCCGGTGATGGGCACACGGGAGGGCCCCGSTGGCGCTCGGGGAACGCTTGTCCCGGTGAGACTGGAGCTGCGCAGGGTCCTGCAGAGGTCTCCCCGCGGGGATATCCTAAAGCCGGCCTGCTGGAGGTGCCCCTGCTGGAGCAGAGCCGGTCACACCGCCAGAGAGTCTCTCCCACCCCCGCCACTCTGTGGTTCTATACGGAGTTTTACGCACTGCTGGGCTGTGGTGGTTTAGGTCTCAGCGGGTATTTGTGCTTCGTTGCACTGAGRTGCGTGGGGCTCAGTGGTTACAGAGCTCCTTGGGCACGCTGGACCAGTCTCCCCTTGCTGACTGCACACACACACTGGGACTGGCATCAGCGAGTGATGGAAGGAAAGTAGAAGAGAAGTTGCAGGAAAGCCAGCCCCTGGAAATGTGTGTTTGAGCAGTGGTGGCTGGATGTGACCTGGAGTCCAAGTGCTGTCCGTTGCTGCTTGGCAAAAYTTTTATCTCAGTCTTCCAGTTGTAATGATATAATGTGGATGTGACTCAGTGGGCAGCTCTGGAACACATTATCTGAATGTGTCTGAGAAGTTTTCTGGTGCTGCCTTGGTCTGCACCCTTTGAACCTCCTGGGGCAGCAGCCTCGGTGCTGCTGAGACATTCCCCAAGGAATGAGTGRTTGCTTGTGGCCCCACGCAGCCTGTCTGGGGTGGCCCATGTAAAGCCACACAGGCTTTGTGACTTTCCTTTGGAATCTCACCTCCGATGGTGGCACCAGGCAAGGAACTGCTCCAGGATAAGTGGTGTTTGATTTTTAACTCCATGCCCAGCTCGTGTCTTGGTTCTTGTGTGCAGCTGCAGCGTTCCTGGGGCTGGCAGCCAGCCCAGGGTGTAGGGGCTGAGTCAACTGCTGTTGCCAGTATTGCTGCCCTGGGCATTCAGATACTGTGAGTCAGGTTAAAAACCCACGACTTTAAAACTAGTACATTGTGGGTTCTGTCCAAGTGCTCTCTGGTGTAGCAGCCTTCAGGGCTTAGAGGTTGGAAGTGCCCTGGTTTGGAGGTTTTTTAAAATTTGAGGAAAAAACTTGCTCAACAAGAAGTTGAATTTCATCAATTTAGAAAAAGACACTCAGTAGAAAAGTGTTAGGACCCGTGGCAGAAGCCAGACTTAACCTCCTTTTGCTGTGTAATTGGGATTAGCAGCATATTTTCTGTATTGAGGGGCTGTGGCGGAACTGCTCCTCAGCAGGAGATGCAGCAGCAGGGAAGGAGTTAATACCTCGTGGTTAGAGTAGCTTTGTATCGAGATGGAAATGACTAAGCACACCACATTCCTGAAGAGTTACTTATTTTGATATAAAATCTKCTTGTTTGGTACTGCCCATGTCTTTGAGGCATCAGCATGGCAGAGTTGTTCAGAGGAGCTTCAGGATTGTTCTGGAGAGGAACAGAATGGGAGCACCTGAGAGCTCTGGAAGGGGTCCTTTCCCTCCAGGAATGAGCTGCCAGCTTCCCTAAGCTACAGAACACCAGAAACTGCTTTTCATTTGGCTGCTAACACAGGAGGCTTGGTGACAAAGGACTCTGGGGTGGTTTAGGACTGCACAGCTTTCACAAAAGRACTGAGATTGCCTCAGAGCTGCACGGGCTGGTGCAGGCAGTATTTGTACTCCCAGGAGCAGGACAAGGTAAGAAGGTGCTGTATCAGTGCCTCTGCTCTCTCTGTGCCTCTGCTGGGGCCTGACCAGGGATTTATTCTGGAACACCACTGGCAGCTTTCTCTCCTTGGGAATGCAGTTTCAGGAAATGGAATGGTCTTGAGGCTTTGCATGGAAAATGTGTTGTGTTCTATCTGGCTTTCAGGGCTGGAAAAAGAGTCAGGGCTACCTGTCATGTGCTGTGAACGTGCCTTATTCTTCTGCTTTGTGAGCTTCCAAACAGCATGGGTCAGAGAGGCAGGCTTTTGGCAGAAGTGGGTGATGTTTTGTCTAGAAATTATGTAATTTCCCCCCAAACTGCTGCTTCCAGTGAAATAATTCAGTATTCTTAACTACACCAATCTCTGCTAAGTCCTGATGCATAAGGATGCTAAATTTGGCATCTCTGGAAATACTGGGAAGCAYACCGGGGCCACTGAAGGAGTTTGGAAGGGGAGGTCAGGATGGAAGCAGTCACAAGTCTGGTTATTCTGTGACAGGAATGATTTGTATAGTGCTTGATACAAGTGCTGGCTGCCTGACCYAGGTGGTCTCTGCCAGCTCTGTGTCCCTGAACTGTGTTTTAGACTGTCCTGGACTGCATTTAAGAGTTACTTAACTTGGATCACACCACCCCAGTGTGCTCTTTCTTCACCAAAGATCAGTCTCTACCCTTGCCTAGGCTCACGTGATGAGCTGAGATTAAACACCTGGTTCTTGATAGCAAGCCTGGGCAGGTGAAAAGCTGCATTCCTCTCCTCCTCGGATGGATATTTTGGAAGAGACAGTCCAGGGAGCAGCACTGAGAAGGGAGAACTTTAGGCTTGTGCTTGATTGTCTTTGGATCCCATTCCTGCATGTCCAAGGCCAATTTGGATGGGGATTGGAGCAACCTGGGACAGTGGGAGGGGGTGGAAGGAGATGAGCTTTAAGGTCTCTTTCAGTCCAACCCAACCCATACTGGGATTCTGGAATTCCACGTGCTGGCCAAGGCTGAGCTGCTCCTCCATGTTTCTCCTGGGTGTGCCTTACAGTGGGAGCAGGGGCCTGGGCAGTGGGAGAGGGCAGGAACATTTGCCCTTGCCTTTGGCTGTGGCTTGAGATGAGGAAGCAGAATGGATCTCTCTGGCTGGCTGAGGAAGCTGCAGCACAGGCAGTTTCTGCTGCAGCCTTCCCTTTCTGCTGAGCTGTGGCAGGAAGGATGTGGGCTGGGCTRGCAGCCAGCAGAGCTGCCCAGCTTGGGCAAAGCAGGGATGGACCCACCTGGAAAGCTGTGCAGGGCTGCTCAGCCTCCCCTGTGCAGTCCTGTGTCCTCGTGGATGGTGCTGGATGTTTGGAAAAGGTTCTTCCCCCAGAGAGTGGTGGGGCACTGTACAGGCTCCCCAGGGAATGGGCACGGCCCCCTGGCTGCCAGAGCTCCAGAAGTGTCCTGTGCAGGGCCACGAGTTGGGCATGATGATCCTTGTGGTTCCCTTCCAAGCATATTCCATGATTCCCTGTGGATGTTTTGCCAGGCTGCTCCCAGAGGAGCTCACAGCTGGAATATTTGGAGGAGAAAGCAGCAGTGGGCATGGAACTCACGGGCTGCATGACTGCATGTGCTGCACTTGTGCAGTGCTGCGGATAAACCCTTGCTCCACCCCGCGGGGTCCTGCACCAGTCCTGCCTCCAGCAGTGCTGTTTGAAGAGCTGGCAGGCACTGGAGGATGCTGGTGTGAAGCTGGGCTGCTGGGGAGGCTGTTGGAGCCCTGTCCTCCCCTGGCAGTGCCCAGCAGAGCCTGCCCTTTGCCAGCCGGGTGCTGGAGCTGTTGTGGCCRTTCAGGGCACAGCAGAGGCAAAGCTGCTTTCCTGTCTGCTAATCAGGGCTCTGCACACACGGCTCCAGGAAGGATGGCTCTGCTCTGGCTCAGGATGTTTTGGCAACAATGCCTATTTATAGGAGAGGGCAGGGGCCCCTCGCTGGTGTGGGAAGAGGGTCTGCAGTGGCTACGGAAGCACGGAGGGCAGGCTGGAATGCTGATGAGGAACAGAGGGCTGGTGATGGAGCAAATAGCCCCAGCTCATGGCTTATGCAGGTTATCCAAGTTTATCCCGTGCACTGCTGGGTGTGGGAGTTACCAGCAGCTGCCTGGGACAATCCCAGCCTGCAGGAACCCTGTGGAGACAGGGAGCTGCTTCCCACAGCAACTGTGCTGYTTTGCAGAGGGGAAGAGTGCAGCAGAGCCAAGGCTTGGTGCCATGTGTGCCCAAACCATCCCTGAACTGCCTGGGAGCCCTGGGATGTCCTTGACCAGTGAGCTTTCTCACTAGTGCTATCAAGTAGATCTGCCAAGGCCATGCTTTGCTTTTAATTACAGCGAAGGTGCCTGTGCCAAGCAGATCAGCAGCTCCGGGGATAGCCCCGAGCCTCGGAATTTGAGGTGTGGCRCCAGCAGCGGGCAGGGTGTGGGTCTGCTGTGGTGGGGGCTCTCCACACCCAGCCTGGAGAGTGGGACATGATCCCTCCCAGCTGGGTTTGCTGCCCATCCCTGGCTCTGCCCACTCTGCCAGGCTGTGGTGACTCAGTGCTGGCCGGGCGTGGTGGCAGTGGCTGTGGAGGACACGTGCCCAGGGTGGCAATGGCAGCTGGAGCCTGAGCACAGCCCTGGTGTGACTCTGGCCCCTGGTCCCACCTGGAGCAGGTCTGGCTGCTTTCTGCAGGGATCCTCTGCTTTTGTGCACGAGTGGATTTCTGCTGCTTCCCTGCCTTTTGCAGGGACACTTCTTGGTGCCAGGGGAATGTTACCAGAGCCCCTGAGCTGAGCTGAGCACTTGTTTCCTACTGCAAACAGAGGTTGTAAAATACAGCTGGAGGGTGGGAATTTTTGAAATGGGATAATTGCCCAGAGAAAGGGAGGAACGGGGCTTGTTAGAGTCTATGGGCTGCTGTMTTCTGTCCAGGATGAGTTTTCACTTGTGCTGGCATATCTGGGAATATTGGGGATGCCTTATGAGCTACAGGTAGAGCCAAAGGCCTGCAAGGCTGAGGATTCCGTACATGAAGTGTCTGTACTGAGGCCATCCTGGACCTGCAGGTGCTGGCTCTGTACAGCCAGCCCAGTTTTCCCTGGTGATTTCACCTGCATTCCTTTGCTGGGTTATCTGGAGGATGTGTGCTGTATGCCCTGGATTACATGTGTGGGAAGTCTCCAAGAGCACAGCTCCTGTCTGTGCAGGCTCTGCTTGGGTAGGAGAAACCAGTGTTTCTTTAGCATTCCTTCTCTGCTAAACGTGGGGTGATTTTTCACTTGAAGATGAGAACTCACCTGTTTCTTCTGCCTTTTGAAACTCCCCTGGCTGCAAGCCACAGGCTGGGCACCGCTGCCCTCCAGTCTCTTGGGTGGCAAATTTAGGTCAGGTTTTGACAAACAGGACACTAGGCAGGTTTTTGCTTGTGTTGTGGAGCAAGAGAGTGCTTCTGGGAGGAGGATGCACTGCCAGAGTCAGGTTCTTCCCCAGCCACCACAGCCTTTCTCGTCCTGTGTGAAGCAGCAGCTCCTCTCTGGAGAAGCAGATGTGGTTCCTTTTCTCTACAGCTGCCCCGGTGCCCCTGGTCCTGCTGTGTCTCTGCTGAGTGGGGAGCTCAGGGAGGAGCTGCACTCCTGCAGAAGGGCTGGCTGACATCCACACTGCTGTGTTCCTCTGCCATTAAATAATTTCCTTGAGTTTGGATGCTTGGGATCCCTCAGGGTGTTCTGTGCCTGCTGCGTTTGTTTTTTAAGCCGGTGAAGCCTCAGCTCCCTTTTTGCTGGCCCTCCCAGATGTGTGTGCACAGACAGCCCCGGTGGGGAGCAAGCTCTGGAAGCCTGTCCTGAGCACGTGCTGGATGTGATTTGGGGAGGAATGTTCTGCAGCAATTGCCAGGGAGCAGCTGGGAGCTCGGGGTGGGGAGCACGCCTGGGGTGCAGCTGATGCCTCTTGTTTTTGTCTGCAGGTCGGAGCAGCCAGCCCGGACTCCGTAACACCACAGGGCACTTCGGAGCGTGGTGCCAGCTTTGATGCGTGCAGGACACGGCAGGACGTGGGCTGGGCTGGACATGGGCTGTGTGTGAGCACTGGCCCCTGCCATGCACCCCACGGGGGCTGGGGACAGCAGCTTCTCCCGCGCCGCCCTGCAGACCCTGTCCCGCAGCCACTGCCGCAACATCAGGCAGAAAATCTCCCAGTGGGAGGGCAGGACGCGGGGCTGCCCCGGCAAGGACAGGCAGCAGCCAAAGGACTTTGGAGTCAAGTATGACCCCAGCTGCAATGCACTACCCGAAGTGAGGCCAGAATGCACAGAGAACGGCAGAAAGGCTGGGTCCAAAGATCCAAAGAGCCTGGGCTTGGATTTCAGGGAAGATGCACGGAGCTGCTGGCACGCTGGGGACTGTGGTGGCCCAGCTTCCCAAGSCAAGCAGAAAGGAGAGGGGCAAACAGGCTTCCTGGCCCCGGGGGTGACACTGCCGCCAGGGAACTTCTATACCTCACAAGCTCCGTGGAGGAGAGCAGATCCCCCCCTGCCTGGCAGAGCCCCTCCTGTTGCCTTGGACCTCCCGAGGAAGCAAGGCAGCTCTGGCTCCACAGAAAGAGTGCTGCAAACCAAAGGAGTGGATGCTCTCTGCAGGGCAGAGAGGAGCTTGAGAAACATTTACTCTGAGGTTGAGGGGCAAGAGGAGGAGCCAGCTGCTGATCCACCACCCAAACCCCGCAGGACTTTCCGCTACCTGTCGGAGAAGGGAGCTGGTGGCCACAGAGATGCCAGTGCCACCAGGGAAGCTCCCCTGCAAAAGCAGTGTGGAAGGGACTTGGTGTCATCCTCCAATAACCCTGAGAAGAAAATAGCCAGCAGGAGGATCAGAGGGAGAGCCCAGAGGTACATAATTCATCTCTCATGCCTGAAACGTTTCCTTAAATCACTTTCTAAATGGGTTTAAGCAGCTTGCTTGGCATGATGTCCTTGTGGAAGTGCTGCTAGTGATGATGCCTCTTTTCATGGGGAAAGGATGTTSCTGGGTGAAAGTATGCTGCCTTTGCTGCTGACAGTCTTGCAAAAAAGGCTCCAGGTTCCAAACAGAAGTCAGCCCACACCTTAGAACAGAGTGGAGTGTTGATATGCTGGCTGCAGGGAGAGACCTGCCTGCTCCCTGCCTGCTGCTTGCCCTCAGCTGCAATTTGTGAATGGCAGAGCAGCTTTCTCTTGGGCCACTGTGGCTGCTGAGTGTTTGGCTTTCCTGGGAGAGAAGGATTCTCTTGTTGCTTAAGGGAGAGAAGGATTCTCTTGCTGCTTAAGGCTGGAGGCCATGGGTGCTGCTGTTGTAGTAGGTTTGGCTGGTTCTCCCTCTTTCCCTTACCCTTCTGAGGTGGCTTGATGCAAATCCTGCTCACAGGTGAGCTGCCTGTGCTAGACTGGTGTGCACAGTACCAGCAGAGATGTGGCTTGGTGTTCTGAAACCTTCCACTGTGGCAAAGTGTGCAGCAACAACCTAAATTTGATGATGATGATGATGATGGGCTAAATCCCTGCCAGCTCCTCTGTGACCTCAGTGCCCTAATTTCAAAAGAGTGGCTAAGTGGATGGAAATACCAACCCACAAATGCATGAACCCCCTGAGCACGAGTAGGAGAGGCCAGTAGGAAGCAGTGCCCTGGTTCTGAGCTGCTGCAAGTCTGCAGAACATGGTTTGGGTTCTTGCTTCTGACAGGATGAGTCTGGCCATACCTGCTTGGACTGTGCTTGGCCATGGAGCCTCCAGCTCCCTTTCTTACTTAGCAAATCTTCTGAGTAAGTGAGCAGGACTCACTTGGTGTGCTGCCTTTGACTGGGATAACCTTTTTCTTGGCATCCTGTGTGGTGCTGTGTTTTGGGGTTGTGATGAAAATATTGGTAACACAGCAGTGTGTGTGCTCATACAGAGCTGGGAGGGGACACAGCAGGGACAGGTGACCCYAGGGATGTTCCAGACCCTGTGATGTTCTRCTCAACAGTGACAGTTGAGGAAGAAGCAGGAAGGGGGAACTTTGGGAGTTTGTGTTCCCAAGTCACCGTCAGGCCTCATGGAGCCCCTGGGCATGGCCAAACACCTGCCTGCCAAGGGAAATAGGGAATGAAGCCCTTATTTTGCTTTCCTTGSTTGTGCAGCTTTTGCTTTACTTTCCAACCTGTCTTCATCTAGAGCCATGCATGTTTTTCTCTTTTRCCCTCTGATTCCCTCTCCCACTGCTCGGGGTGGGAGTGAGGAGCTGAGCTGGGGTTACACCTCAACCCTTGGAAATGCAAGTCCAGAGTGGAGCATCCGTGTGCTGGATGGTCCCAGGAAGGGCCACACTTGTGTGTGGACTGCAGACAGCAGCTCAAGCAGGTGTCTTTAGAAGAAGTTCCACTGGTTTTCCTCTAGGAAGTCTTTTGAGTTTGAGGACATCCAGGGCTTCCGCAAGCGGCCGGCAGCCAGCAGCTCGCACAGACCTCGGGAAGAGACAAATGGCACTGCAGGATCCAGGCTGGTCTACACTCAGTCTGAAGACAACATCTATGAGGACATTATCTGTATGTGCCTGTGCTTTTTGGGGTGCCCTTGCTGTGTTTAAGGGGGGCAGTTGTGCTGGGGAGGGAGGAGTGAAGGTGAGGATGCTTTGAGGTCCTTTTCAGCTCTGGGACTTCTAAGGTCTTCTCCATCCGGGGTTCTTTGTTGGTGTTGCACATGAACAGCCTGATTTCAGATGTCATGGGAGGTCACTGGAGTTGGCCTGTGCTAAACTGATTTCTTTATTAGCTCTTGGAATGCTTTGCTGGAGTGTTGCACAGAGATCAGCATGAACACTGCCAAAATGAGCTGCTTTGCAATAGAGCTGCTTGCTCTGCAGGGGAAGAAGTGTTTTGTTCTGCTGAGTCCATGTACAGTTTGCCAAGTTGATGGCAGTGGGTTAGAAGGATGTGGTGGGAACCTCATCCAACTTTAAACAGGTTCTCAGACCCTGTTAAAGCTTGGCAGACAAGTGCACACTCTCCCCACTTATCCCTGGCAAAAATTACAGGGCTTTATCTCTTTTCATAAATCCCCCATCCAATGCTTATTCCAGGTCCTACAAAAGAAAATCCTTATGAAGATATCAGAGCCCTGCCCTTGCCCCTGTGGAAGGTCCCATCTGTCTGGAAGCTGCCCCCTCCCCGGAGCATCAGCAGGGCTCCCAAGGTAGGCTGGGGGGATTAAAGGGCCAGGTGTTTACAGAATCATTCTCACAAGGGCCCTCGTTTGTGCTCACCCCCAGCCTCACATTCCACACTGCAACTCATTGGTTTGCCTTACTGTTTTATTGCTTGTTGTTAATGTAAATAATATATAATGTAAATAATGAGCAGCCATGGCAGCTGATTAAGCTGCTGAGGAGCAAAGAGTCAGAGCAGGAGAGATTTGGTGAGATGCTTGAGTGGGGAGCTGGGATGAAGAGCTTAGCAGAGCAGATTTATCAGCTGTAACGTGACTCCTCTGCCTGTGACCTTGGACCAAAGCTCAGTCTCAGGCTTAACTGTCTCTTCTGCTTCTTTCCCAGCCTCCCCCAAAACCTCCCTTCCTCAGCCGCAAGTCGCTGGAGCTGAAGCCCTCCCAGACAGGTTTCCAAGGGAAGATGGGGAAGGAGACCTCCCTGCCTGTCACTCTGTCTGAGTGGAAGCTGTTCCGAGCAGTGGAGGCTGCCAGCAGGAGAAAGAACCTGCCCTGGGTGAGATTCACTTGTGRAACTTCACTTCTTGCCTGGCATTTCAAGCTCTTGCTGCTTTGTAAGAGAGCTGTGGGGCAGGCAGGTGATTGCTGCTCCTGCCATTCCCTCTYCAAGTGGCAGGGCTGGTGTTTGGGGATCTGAGTGCCAGTTGTAGCTGAGACAGTTGTGTTTTTGTTGGCCAAGAATTGGCAGGCAAAGTGCTCAGTGTTGACCTGGAGGTCAGGGCTGTGTGTGAGCACAAGCCCTTCCTTGTGCTTTGTCACCTAAGCCCTGTTCCCAGTATTTCCATGGAGTGCTATGGAGCTGGGTTTGTGCTCTGTAATGCTGTGTGGATGTGTCCCCTGGTCCCAGTGACTTCCCAGGCTGATCCTGGTGTTTCATTGCAGGCCCTGAGCTATGGGATAGTTGTGGACTGAACAAAAAATGTTGGCCTGAAGTTGTGGACTGGCATCAGGAGCAGCTGTCTCATAGTTTGGAGGTGCAGAGGAACTCTCAGGGATAAGAGCATTTCACAAAGCCTTCCTACAGCTGTCACTTCTGGCCTCTCCCTCCTGCCTGGCTGCAAAGGCAATTACGCTGCTGAGGCCAGAGGGGTGAGGAGGACTTTTTATCCACCTTCACACAGGGGACTGTTCTGACTCTCCTTTAGGAAGGTTTCTAAATCCTCGTGTTGGTTTCCAGCTCACATCCCTCAGCGATTAAAGGCACCATGTGCTGCAGAAGGGCAGCTGCAGCTGCCACTGTGGTGGCACTTTGTGCATGGGACTCAAATTCCAGCTGTGATTTTGCTGTGGTAAAATCATTTCACTTCAGCAGATATTTATTTCATCTAAAATCACGTGTATTTGCTCACATTGCACAAGACTGTGAGGTAGACAGCTGCAAAGGACTTTTCAAACCTTTAAAGTGCTTTGGAGTATCAAGTAACTTCTGTMTGTGTTTTTAAACAAACCCTAGGTCTGGAAGGAGATGGCAAGATTATAAAAATGCTGTGATGGAGAGTATCTCTCATTTGGAGAGGGAAAATAAAATGTTCTACAAAAGAAATCTATTCCAAAAATCTGGTAACAGTTTACATGCAGGAAGAGCACTTTACTCTCTTTGCTCATGAGGAATTGAGCCAAGATTGCTCGAGAGGTTGAGGAAAGGGCTGGGGTCTGAAAAGACAAAACCTTTAGCCTAAGAAACACATGGCTGCCTTAAACACACCCAGGGTAGTGACTCAGCTGCACAAAAATCACGACAGAAATGAAGATCTTCTAGGTGAGGCTGGATAAAAAGGGAAAGAAGGCAGATTTGGCAGGAGGAGCACTGCTGTCTGCAGTGGGCTGTTTGTTCCCTGCAGCCTCCTCGTGCTGGGAGATCTGGCTGAGGCAGGAAATGGGGAGAAGTCGATTGGAAAAGCAGAGCCTAAGCCTGGTTTGCTGATCTGGGCATTAAATGCTTGAGCTGAACAAACAGGTTCTCTTTCATATATTTCTTTTTATGCTGTATTTGTGATGACAAATGGCTGGGCCCCACCCTCCTGTGTTCAGATTAATGAATTCTTGAGGCAGGAATGAACTTGACCTGCTCCTTGTATTTAGGGTAAATCCCTCTTCACATGAAGAAAGCCGCCTTTGATGTGGGGAGTCAGGAGCCCCTGGGGCACTGGCAGGTGAGAGGAAAGCACAGAGCAGGCTGTGACAGGGACACAGAAAGTGTCAGGACTTTGGCTTTAAGGCTGTTGTGACCAGTGGAAGGAAGATGACCAGCACAAAATGTCAAAATGCTGACCCTTCTTTCATGTCTGTGTCTTAGTCTGCACTGGGCTGTGCTTTTCCCCAGCTTTTTTCTTCCAGTGGACCTGCAGGTGTGTGGTCCTGCAGCACAGACCTATTGTTCTGTCTTCATCTGTGCAAAATCATAGAAGGGTTTCAGTTGAAAGGGCCTTGAATTCCACCTCATTCCACCCCCTGCCATGGGCAGGGATGCCTTCCACTAGAGCAGGTTACTCCAGGTACATCATCCTGTCATTCCTGGGAAACACCTGTGCTTGGAGCAGCCTCACTTGTGCTTTAGGAGACTTGAGCTGACATCCAACTACAGCAGCAAACCCAAAAACCTACCCCCAAGCTACAGTGAGAGAGCTCAGCTTTTTCAGGGCTTGGAAGGAGTTGGAATGCTGGGGAGCATGTTCTGAGTCCCCTGTGCTGGAGGTTTTGTGAGATGTTCTTGCAAGTGCCTTTGCATAGCAAATGGAGATCTGATGCCAGACAGCTTGTCACTTCTATTTGGGAAGGCAAGTGTGACAATTTCCAGAATGCTTGTACARTCTGGTGTCAGCTTTGAGCTGACAGGGACCCCTGTCATGCAGCAGAAATCTGTGCTCATTCTTTATCCAATGAGTTGGGCTAGGACTGCAGTCTCTGAGCCAGGGCTCCTGCTGGATTTGGGCAGCTTTCCCCAAGCCCTGGCTGGTGGCTGTTGGGCTGCCCTCCTGTTGGCACCTGGACCCTTCTCTGGACCCCCACATTAACCCCTGCTTCTGCTTTGGATTTCAGCTGGTACTAAAAATACAGGACATCTTTGATTCCAAGCGTGGGAAGAAGAAGGTGAAGCTGCTCAGTCCAGCTGGGAGAGAAGCAGCTCCAGTGAAAGGTATTGGGGTCTCCAGCACCACTGTCTGTGCTCTGAACACCTTGAGTGGCACAATTCCTGCCCCTGGCCTGGCACCACCACCTCRTGCTGACACAACAGTGCAAACCCCAGACTTGTGGTTGGAATTGAGCTTTCAGCTCAAAGAAACCTTGCCCAACCCAAATTTAACAATGTCACAAGAGGGGGATTCTGATCCTGGAGAGCTGGGCTGCTGGTTAAAAGTGCTTTTTGAAAAAAGCAAAAAATCCTCAGAARACCACTTGGCATGAGAGCTACCCCTGACTACTGCACTCAGTGTCTGTGTGCCTTGTTCTGATTGTGTGGCTATAGTAGGCTACACAATTTCTAGTGTATTTATAATTATTCTGTTCAGCAACTCTTTTAAGTTTTATAGCAGCCTCAACCAAGCAGCTGGTTGGTGTTCTTTGCCCRTGTTCAGCTGACCTGCAGGTCATTCACTGGTAGCACTGGCTTGATACCAGCTCTGCTTTTTGAAATGTGCTATTGTAACTCATTTTCCAGCTGCCCTTGGCAGATGCTTTGGGCAGGATTGGTGGGCAGCCCTGAGGGATGTTGATGTGATGAGTCTCRGGTTCTGCCTCTTTCCCAACTCTGGGTGTTGCCCATCTTCCTTCTGCGTGGCTAATAAGTGAAAACTCTGTGTGTTTCAGGTGAAACCAGTGGGAATGAAAGCGATACGGAAAACCAGCCCAAAAGTGAGTGAATCACAGGGGCTGGTCCTGTCCCCACAGCACTGCACCCTTGGCTGGGGCCCTGGTGGGATGAACATGCTGAGACAGGGACAGGGAGCCTCTCAGAGGCCACATCCCAAGTCTGGGAGCTGTTGCTGTGACAAGCCAACCTCTGTTTCTGCCCTTTCCCCCGAGGCCTTGAGGTTTAATGCCATTCATCTGCCAGTCACAGAAGCAGATTCATTTTTGGGTGGGTAATGTGGCTTGTGGGAGGTTGTTCCTGATGACCTTTGCTGCTGCTGCTTGAGGTTATTTCACTGCTGATTCCTTCCCTTGGTTCTGTTTTATGTATCTYCTTTCCTCTGGGGAGAATTCACCTGGGTATTTGTCTGGTTCCAATGTCCTGAGTTTGATCACAGACCCAAACTCCAGACCTGGAACACCTGCTTGGATTGAGCAGGTTTTAGCTTCCATGTGATGACAGATTAAACAGAAGGATCTGGCACAGGGTGCCCAGAGAAGCTGTGGCTGCCCCTGGATCCCTGGCAGTGTCCAAGGCCAGGTTGGACAGGGCTGGGAGCAGCCTGGGACAGTGGAAGGTGTCCCTGCCCATGGCAATGCTGAGTCCTCTTCTGTGCCCTGTAGGTGTGTGGCAGTGCCAGCCACAGGGATTTACTGGGATTTGTTCCTCTCCCCAGGTCACCATAGGTGCCTGAGGCRCTCAGCCTCCAAGAGGAACCCACACTACCAGACCTTGGAGAGGGATCTCATCGAGCTCCAGGAGCAGCGGCTCTTCGAGCTCTTTGTGGTGGTGTCCCTGCACAAGAAGGCATCTGAGGTCACCTACACACCACACATCATCCAGCAGTTCCCCAGCAAGGTAGGAGCTGCCTGGAAACCTGCCCAGGGGAATGCTCAGCCATGTTTCCCCTTCCTAAACTACACTGGCCAGGATCTGGGCTTGGAACGTGAAGCACCTTGCTCTGTTCCACACCTAATGTGTGGTGTCAGGAGGTTGTTGAATGTGTGTCTTGATAATGAGTTTACTGTCTTTTTTGAACTAGGAAGGCTCCCACTTAATTCAGATTTAATGGGGTATTTGATCCCTGCTGAAGGAGAGGAAGGAGTGCAGAGCTCTGTCCCCAAGCTGGCAGGAACTTCATCCTGGCAGTCTGTCCTTTATAAACAAGGAGTGGAGCACTGATGGTGCACAGGAACTGGAATCCCAGGGCTTTTTATGCTTATTTATACTGATTTGAAAAAGAATAATTATCAAATGGCAAAGCTGTTTGTCCAAGCCCCCAAAACCAGGAGAGCTGTGGAAGTTGAAGTGCTGTAGCTAAACCAAGCCCTTTGAAATAAGCTGTTCAGCCCAAATGGGTGACAAAACCAGTGTGTGAATGAATTATAGCTCAGTGTCCTAAGCTGGGAAGCTGAGATGGAGCCTTGRTGTTTCTGTGGTACCAGATTGAGATGAATATTCAGTTGTCACTGTCTGGGCTCATACCTGCTGCCTTCCACTGAAAACAGAGCAGAGCCAGGAATTCTGGCTGTGCCATCAGGAGAAAGCCAGGGATGGAGCAACCTGCATGTCATCCACGTAGAGGAGGTGTCARATCCACTCAGGGAGGTTGTGTGGGACCCCAGCAGGTCCCACACTGTCCCAGTTCTTGCTGCCTAAAGGATTTGTGTGCAAATAACTCCAGTGTCTTAAGTGTGTAAATGCCTTGGGTTCACAATATGAATAAGGAACTACAGCCAGAAAGAGTGTGCAGTGTTAATTTAGTGGGTARAACTGAACACACACAAATTATCTCTGCTAAAAGTGCAAACTTCAGGGTGTTGGGAGGAAGAAAGGAATGCTGCAGATTTGGTTTTTCTCTCAATCTGTCCTTTGAGAAGGGCACTGTAGGGTTCCCCTCCTGCTCTTTACTGGCTTTTATAAAGGCACTGACACAAAACATTATTTTCTCAGTATTTATTTATCCTCTGCTCAAACGAAAGTGTTTTGGTGAGTGACTTTAGATGGCACAGTGTGTCAGATTGGGTGTCTCCYTTCTAATATTAGCTTTGCTTCCAAGTAATCTGCTGTCACCCTCTGCTTTGGGCTGTGAGCCCAAGGACATCTAAGCTTTTGTACAACTGTTACTCTGTGAAAATGCTGTTCTGTTTTCCTAACACTTTGTGCTGTCACAGCTTGGGACACTGCAATAGCCTGGATGTGCTGAGTGCCTAAAATCAATGCAATGCAACAAACTTTCCACTTCTTGGGGGTATTTCCTATTTAAATGTGTAAAATTTCCTTACATTTCTTATGAAGCCTCTTATCTGAACACCTTTGTTTTGCCCTTTCTGGGAAGTTTTGAGGATGGAAAGTGTCCTGGAGTCCTTGAGGGATTTGATTTGAGCTCACATGTGATGTGGGTGGAACATGTGACTCAGGGACAGTTTTGCACTCCAGTTATGCGTGATCTGCACATCAAAAGCTGAACACATTCCTGTTCCTATTGTTGTTTTCAAATCTCCCAGGGGTAGAACCAAGGCAGGCTGACCCAACCATCATTTGGGGGCTCATTTCTACATTCATTTTTCAATAAACTTAGTCATGCTTGTAGATCCTTACTCCATCCTCCCCAAGCTGGGTCATTTTACAGAGGTCCAGTCAGCAGGAAAAATGCAAGAGGGAACTGGGAATCTGCCAATAGTCAGAACATGTTCTCCTGTACCTGTGCATTAGCTTTGTGATGGATCAGCCTTTGGAAGTGTCAGGAAGATGCTTTCTGTATTTTAAATGCTGCAGCTGTGCACCAACTTCAGTGACATAAAATGCATCTGTTCCCCCTCCAGCCTGAACATCCCTTCAGACCATCAAAGGATACTGAAGAAAGGCTAAAGGTCATTCCCAAATTCTGCTTTCCAGATCCCAAAGACTGGTTCCCTTCATCAGATCTTAAAAGGTAAAGACTTGGTTTTGAATACTTGTGGCTGAGTCAGGCTGAGAGCTTTGGAGTGTGCCAGAGGAGCTGCAGCCAGAGCAGGGGAAGAGGGGAAAGGATCCAGGAAATCCCTGTGGTAGGAGGGAAGATGAGATATGGAGCTGGGCTAGAGGGCTGCAGCTGCCTTTCCTGTAAGGCAGGAATTAATCCAGGGCTAGCTCCTGGGGCTGGAAGTGTTCTGCTTCTCCTTGGCTGAATGGGGAGGCAGCTGGGAAGGAGGAGAGATAGAAAAGCTCAGTGAGAGCAGCTGGGAAGAGGCAGAGATGAAAAAGCTCATGGGGTGCAAGTTTTTACCCTGAACAGATCCCAAAGTCCTTGTAATCATGCCTTGGCCCTTGTCAGCGTGACCAGAAGGAGTTTGTGTGCATTGTCAGTCTCTGCCCTGAGCTGTGTGGTGAATTTAACCCCAACTCTGCTTTGGTTCCCCAGTGAAACCTTTTCCTTTGTGCTGACGGGGGAGGACGGCAGCCGCTGGTTCGGGTACTGCAGGAAGCTCCTGGTGAGCATCTCTGGGGGGGCTGAGGGTACAGAGAGCACTGCCTGGGCACTGCCAGGATATGACTCGGGGCTGCTTTCCCACCTGGCTTACCCATCCTGTGCTGCTGTGATGGTGCCAACCCTTGGGATGCAGAGGGAAAGGTCACGATGGTGCCCATAAATAGTGAAATGGGATCTGGGCATGAAGCACCTCCCGGGTCTGTGTGTTCCTTGAGAACCTTCCTAGTCATAAGTGTAGGGGGTGGGGGGGGCTGCAGGAGAAGGAATTCTGCATATCAGCTGCAGTGTGGGTGCTGGGTTGTTCCTTGCCCCCCTGTTCTCAGCAGAGCTGTTGCTGTTGCCTTTCAGCCAGAAGGGAAAGGGAAGCGCCTGCCCGAGGTGTACTGCATCGTGAGCCGCCTGGGCTGCTTCAACCTCTTCTCCAAGGTGAGCTGGCACAGCCTGTTCCTTGAGCCCTGACAGCCTGCAGGCTCCACAGAGTCACTGGATGCTTCTGTCAGGCTTAGTGATAGCAGCTCATCTCAGGAGAGTGGTGCTTCCTCCCTGCCTTTGCTTTGAGCAGTGCACAAATCCTTCAGCAATTACTGCCAGCATCGGCCTTCTAATACCTGCTGTTACTGAGGGTGCCCCTTCATCCTCTTCTTCTGTGACTTGGAAATAGAAAATCAGTTTGGGACGGGGCTTGGATCTCCCCTGGTTTTTTGTAGCACCATGAGGAGGGGAGATAAAGAGGTGAAGACTGGGGAAAGCTGCCGCAGACAAAGRGCAGCTACTGCAGGAGAGTACAGGGACAAGCTTTAATGAAAGATGGTTCTGATTGCTGGAGCACAGCGTGTGTTTCCCCACAGATCCTGGATGAGGTGGAGAAGAGGCGGGAGATGTCCCCAGCCCTGGTGCACCCCTTCATGCGCAGCGTGATGGAGGCGCCGTTCCCCGCCCCGGGACGCACCATCACCGTCAGGAGCTTCCTGCCAGGAGCAGGAGACGAGGTGAGGCACCTCAGGGSCAGCTGCCTGCTCTCTCTGGCCTCTCTGGGGCACTCAGGCACTGCAGGAGTGGGCTGAGGAGTGAGGAGAGGCTGAGAGGCTCCTTGCAAAAGGCACAGTGGTGCCTGGAAATCATTAGTCTGAAGAAAGCATCCCGAAGTTGGAAGGGAGGCTGTCCCAGAAGCCTGTTTGCTGTGGAATCATCTGCCCTGGAAGGGATTCCCTGCTTCTTAATGAAGGGTTTCTGGGGCACTCTTCTGTGCTGCCCCTTGCCAACTGTCTGGGTCATGGGATTCTCTGTAGAATCATGGATTCAGAGAATGTCCTAAGCTGGAGGGGACCCACAAGGATAATTGAGTCCAACTCCTGGCCCTGCACAGGGCACCCCAAAATCCCATCTTGTGCATCCCTGAGAGTGGTGTCCAAACTCCCCCGGAGCTCTGGCAACCTCGGGGCTATGCCCATTCCCTGGGGAGCCTGGGCAGTGACCAGAWCCCTCTGGGTGAAGAACCTTCCTGGATCTCCAACCTGAAYTCCCCTGACACAGCTCCAGCCCTTCCCTGGGTCCTGTCCCAGGTCCTGCCCCTCAGGAGGAGCTGCAGCCTGTGGTGAGCTCTGACCTCAGGGCCTTCTGCTGCAGGCTGGGGCTCCCCCTGCTCTGGGCTGCTCCCCCAGCTCTCCCTTGTGGCTGTGTCCCCTCAGGTGATGGAGCTGTGCCGCCCCTCAGACTCCAGGCTGGAGCACGTTGACTTTGAGTGCCTCCTGCAGTGCCTGAGTGTCCCCCACACCATCCGGGTCTTTGCCTCTCTCCTGCTGGAAAGGAGAGTCATCTTCGTGGCTGACAACTTGAGGTAAGACATGAGTCTGAGCAGTTCTTTCTGCTATCACTGGGTATTATTGTTTCTTCTGCTTTTGGACCTGTCCCATGTCCAAGCTTGTCTGGTTTTGCAATTAGTTCCATTTGAAAACCTTCTGCACTCTCCACACAGCATGTGCACGCCTAGAATTTGGAGTATGCTGTTTACACAAGGGGAGATTGGGGCATGTTTCCTTTTTGCCTCTTTAGCATGGGTTGGCAGTGGTTTCAGCTCCCTGTAACTGAGTTCAGAAGTGGCTGCAYGGGGTCTCTGCTGCTGCACAGACTGTACACGAGTGGCACCTGCCCTGAGCATTTCCAGCCTGTCCTGAAGGAGACACTGACCCCCCTCCCTGTGCTTTTCCCTCCTCTCCAGCACTCTGTCTAAATGTGGGCACGCTGCAGTGGCAACACTTTACCCATTCACCTGGCAGCACACCTACATCCCTGTCCTGCCAGCTTCCATGATTGACATCGTGTGCTCTCCCACCCCATTCCTCATTGGCATCCTCTCCTGCTGCCTGCCACAGCTCCAGGACCTGCCCATAGAAGAGGTGAGGATATGTGAGACACAGACAATGTCAGTGGGATCAGCTTGACCTCTCTGGAATAATCTCTGGATTCTGTCTGGGTGTAAACTCTCAAACTTCTCCAAGCCACTTTGAATTTTCCAGATAAACGTTGCAGCGTTTTCAAACATAAACAGTACTCGCTGTTCTCAGAGACAGGCTGCACTCATGCAAAACTTGTGTTTTCTATGTGATAGCTCTATTTAAAAAACAAATTAAAAGCCTGGGTTTTTTTTCTATACAGCAACATACCTGGTTATGAGTCAGTGTGTTTTCTGTGTCTCCCCAGGTTCTGATTGTTGATCTTTGTGCTGACAAGTTCTTGCAAGAGGTAAGTGAAATAGCAGTACCATGGGTTTATGCCAGGAAAAGGCATTGRTGAAAGAAAATAATAAAAAGAAATCAAGAGAAGCTGGTGTTCATGTGGAGACTCCAGTGGCTGAATAAATGTCTTGTAATGCTTTTGAACTGACAGAGAAGGGAACAGGCTTACAAATCCATGTTGCAAGGTTGAGGCTGCATGAGGTGGAGAGCTCTGAGGAGCCAAAGATGCTGCTTGTCTGAGTTGAGTTTAAAAACTATTACTTGGTTTCTGAGGTGAAGGAGATCCCTAAGATTCTCTGCTGCTTTCTGTCTCTCTCTTCCTGTTCTGCACAGCACTTTCTCCTCCCTCATCCAGCTGGGGGTKGTTTGTTGGTTTGGGTTGTTGTTTTTCCCAGGAATGACAGTTTAGGGAACAAATTATCACAGTTCACTWGGAGTTCTTTGCTGACCTTCCCCAAAAGTGCTTCTGCATCCCCAGACAAGTAGCTATGAAAATACTGAGGATTTTATTACTTGTTCAGGATATTTGCTTCTCCTTTTCCTTGCCTCACTGTTCTATTTTGCATTGCAGCCTGCAACTGGAGAAAGGTATTAAAGGATTGGGGGATTTTTAAAACTATATTATTGAGACCTGGTGTATTTTCTCAACAGACTTTTCTTGGTTTTCTGTGTTTTACTGATGAAATAAGCCTGAGTCGTGGCCAGTTGTGTGTGTGACCCTAAAAAAATGTACTTGGGGCATGCTGAGCAAATGTGTTTATTTTCTGTGGCTGCAAGATAAATATCTTGTCTCCCTTAAGATATATCACAGAATAACTCCCCTCTAACTGCTTGTTATGAAGGCATGTTATGAATATTTCTAATGTACCCCCTGCTTCTCCTGCTGATGGGAATAGCACAGAAATCCTCCCTTGGCCGTTTCTGCCTGTAGGTATCAGATGAGGACGAGATCCTGCCCCATAAACTCCAGGCTGCACTTGTACAAATCCTGGAAGAACGGAGTGAAATCCTGTCACACGGGCAGAGTGACACACAAGGTACTTTCTGCGGAAAAGTTTCTGTGGAAAAGTGTTTTCCCACGAGCAGACAACCAGAGTGACAGATGTCCTTCCTCCCCACAGGTGACGTGACCCTGAACTCGCTGGTGTCGGAGGCTTTCGTGCRGTTCTTCGTGGAGGTGGTGGGGCACTACTCCCTGCACATGAGCGTGACGGAGCAGGGGCAGCGGCGCTTCCAGCGGGAGCCGTTCCGCCGCTCGCACGGCTCCCGCGCCGTGCGCCACTTCCTGCACTGCTTCATGGAGACACAGATGTTCGCTGGCTTCATCCAGGACCGTGAGCTCAGCAAGAGCCTGGCCAAAGGTAGCTGTGCACGTCGTGCTCTAGGGCAAACCCGGCAGGAAACCTTCCCGCTGYGAAGCAAACCCAAATGGACCCTCCCCTCTATTGGTTCGGGGAAAAAAATCTCCTTAGAGATGAGTGGGAAAAACTGTTTACTTAACAAAGTGCCCGCAAACATAAGAATGAGTAATATGAAAGAGTAAAACCTGGCAAAATTGAGAAAGTCCTTGTGGTGGGAGCTCGGCTCTGTTATCAATTCCTCCAGTGCTGGGAAATGCCATCCTGGGCCCTGCTGCTCTCACTCTCGTGGGTTTTTCAGTCCACATCACCTTCCTGTTCCCAGTCTGCTTCACAGAATCCCTTCCCAAGTGTGATGCCACCTGCCTCTGCTGTTGGAATTCTGCCACATGGAATAGCCCCGTGCCCTTCTAATTACTCAGAAAAACTCAGTTTATAAAGCAAATAATATCTGCTTTCTCCTTGATCCTGCAGCTTTTTCATGCAGGATTTCCTTTTGTGGCCTTGTTAATCGTGATGCCACRTGCTAAAAATGGAGTACCTCATTTAGTGAGTGATTTTGAAATTTTAAATTTGTTTTTTCTCTTTAGGCCTTTTTGAGGTCCGTGCCTTGGAGTATTTGGAGAGTCTTCCAGAGACAGAACGAACTGGAGTGAACAAAATCCTTCGCAGTCTTGGTAAAGGAACACCCCTTGCTTTTGTTCATTAAAAATTTTTTTTTTTAATTAATTGCAGCTATTGAATAATAATTTGTTACAAAGGAGAGAAAGGCTCCTTCTTTGCCTTCTGCATTAGTGTTCCCTTGTTTACATTTACTGCTTCAGGGGACACTGAACACTGTACGAGATTTTTCTTTTCCTTTCAAGCTTTTGTATCTTTAAGTAAAGCTTGTGGGAGTTGCTGCTCTGAGCACTGTCTAGGCATGTTCCTTAACTTTGGTCCTGGGGGACAATGCCCAGGGGACAGAAGTTGTGTCTGCTGGCAGATGTGGCCATGTGTGGCTTTGCACCTGAAATTTGTCAGCCTGATGAGTRTCTCGAGCTCACAGGATCCCGCAATGATTTTTGTGGGAAGGGATCAGTTCTGCCATGGGCAGGGACACCTCTGACTATGCCAGAGTGCTCCAATGTCCAACCTGGCCTTGGACACTTCCAGGGATCCAGGGGCAGCCACAGCTGCTCTGGGCACCCTGTGCCACGGCSTCGCCCAAAGCTCCTAACGCTGTTTTTTTTCTCTGCAGGCAGTAAAATGAAATTCCTACAGAAGAAGTGACCGGGCGCTGCTGCAGGACAGCGGTGGGAGGGGGGAACCCGGGGCCGGACTGAGCTGTGCCCCAGGAGGGCCGGGCCGGGCCGGGCCGGGGCTCCGCGTGTGCTGCGGTAACGATCAGTTCCATGGATSGRTCACCAGTTCCATGGATGGRTCACCAGTTCCATGGATGGATCACCAGTTCCGTGGATCAATTACAGCTCATCGATCCAACCTCACCTGTCTCCGTTCTTTAAGGGGGCGTGGCTGCAACGAGAGGGGCGGGGCTGGGGGCGGGGCCARGATCGAATCGCACCGGGAGGGCGGAGTCTGTGCCTCGATGGGCGGGGTTTGTACGCGGAGGGGCGGGGTCTGTACACGGAGGGGCGGGGTCTGTGCCCTCAGGGGCGGGGTCTGTGCCTGAGCCTTGTGCGGTCCCGCCGGGCATGACGTAAGTGCGCACGCGCAGTAGGCGCGGCCGGCGCCGCCAAGATGTCGGGCCCGGGGCTGGTGGCGGGGGATGTGGTGGTGGATGCSCTGCCCTACTTCGACCAGGGCTACGAGGCGCCGGGCGTGCGGGAGGCGGTGCGTGAGGGGCCGGGGCGGCGGGGAGGGGCCGGGGCGGCGGGTGGGCTGCCTGCCTGACGCCCCGTGTGCGTTAGGCCGCGGCGTTGGTGGAGGAGGAGACGCGGCGGTACCGGCCTACCAAGAACTACCTGAGCTACCTGCCCGCGCACGACTACAGCGCCTTCGAGGTGAGCTGGAGCGGCCTGGCAGCTCGCAGAGCCCAGCTCGGGGGCTCGCCCTACCCCGGCCGGGYTGCCACGCTCCCAAAGCCCGCTTGTCCCCACTCCGTAGCCTGGCCCTGCCTGCCCCCGTCCTGCCCCGCACACCCCTCTGGTGTCTCTCCGCCCCTGCCCCGGCTGTCTCTCCTCCTTTACCCGTTCCTGTCCTGTCCCCGTCCTCCCCACCACACCCCGCTTGTGTCGCCCCCCGTCTCCCGCCTGTCCCTCAGCGCTGCCTTCCCCGCAGACCGAGATCATGCGGAACGAGTTCGAGCGCCTGGCGGCCCGGCAGCCCCTGGAGCTGCTCAGTATGAAGAGGTGAGTGAGGCCGGCCCGGGCAGTGCCCGCCCCGGGGTGAGCCGTGCCCCGGGGTGAGCCGTGCCCCCGGGCAGTGCCTGTCCCAGGGTGAGCCGTGCCCACCCCCGGGTGAGCCGTGCCCCGGGTGAGCCGTGCCCTTTGCAGGTACGAGCTGCCGGCGCCATCCTCGGGACAGAAGAACGACATCACGGCGTGGCAGGAGTGCGTGAACAATTCCATGGCGCAGCTGGAGCACCAGGCCGTGCGCATCGAGAACCTGGAGCTCATGTCCCAGCACGGCTGCAACGCCTGGAAGGTGTACAACGAGTAAGGCCTCAGCTGCTCTGCTGAGCACCAAGTTCTGTGTGGAATTTCTGTGTAGTTATTGTGTGTAAATCGAGTGGCCTGGAAGAGATGAAGCCCTGTGAGAGAGCTGTGAGTGAAAGAGGAGGCTGATCTCAAAGCTGTCTCTGTGGCCAAGAAACAGCATGTGTTTTAATCCATCCCAGTCTTGAATATTATGGGTTATTGTTGATGATAGTGGGTGTTACTTAAGGCTAGTAATAGCCCGTGGAAGAATAACTCAGTAGTGGAAATGAAAATGAGTTAYTACAGATCCTGGGCTTAGCCTAGAGCTGTAATAAAGCTTAATAAAGCTGCTAAAGCCAAGAGGAGGTTGTAGAGTACAGCTGCAGGAAGCACAGGGGCTAATTCAGACAGATAATGTCCAATTTTGAGAAGAGTTGGCTGAGCCTTAGATAAAAGAGTAGGCCAAGAGGAATGCCAAGCTTGACTCAGAGAGAAGGCAGAGGGTTCCTGAGCTCAAGAGAAGGGAAGCAGGTCAAGGATCTGCTGGCTGGGACAAGGTGTTTGGGATGCAGGGGGTTGTTGAATCCTTAACTCTGAGAAGTTAAATGTCAGGTGAAATGGGGCTGATTTGGTACTTGTGTGTTTTTAATGCTTTGSTTGCATTCTGTCATCAGGCACCTGGTTCATATGATAGAACAAGCCCAGAAAGAGCTTCAGAAATTRAGGTGGGTCATTCTTATTTATGTTTTTGTACTGCAACTGGAAGTGAACCTTTGTCTCCCCCTGCCCCCATGCTCTACAAAGGAAGCTGTATATGCTGGCTGCTGCCATGGTCACAGGGAAAAAGACTCAGTAAAAACAATAATTAAGAAATGTGACCCTGCCCTCCCCAAGCAGTTACATTCATCATGTCTGTTCTACCCAAAATTCTRTGTTTGGTTTGTTTGAACCTCTGCTCTGGATTTGTGGAATCCTCCCTGAAATGTAGTGATGCTTTCTTTTCACTATTGATCATTTAATGTGCAGTTGTCTCTGTAAGGAYGTGGTCCCTGATGTTGGGTTTGGCCTTTTATTTAACTCGGGGTTCTCTCTACTGGGATTTGTCCATCTTGATGCTGTCATTATTCTGGCTACACAAATGTTTTCTGGCAGTACTTCTAGGGGTTGAGTGTATTTGGAAATTAGCAACAGGTACTGCAGATGCTAAAGAAAAGAGGAAATGGAAACTGCATCTTTTTCTCCCCAGGAAAAACATTCAAGACCTGAACTGGCAGAGGAAGAACATGCAGCTCACAGCTGGGGCTAAGCTGCGAGAGATGGAATCCACGTGAGTGTTGGCATTTCTCTGTTCCATAGTTTCTCTATTGCTTGAAATATACTTGAAATTCTTC
Organism: Alauda arvensis; assembly: GCA_902810485.1. Taxonomy (NCBI): domain Eukaryota; kingdom Metazoa; phylum Chordata; class Aves; order Passeriformes; family Alaudidae; genus Alauda; species Alauda arvensis. The sequence goes on along the minus strand of CADDXX010000437.1, from coordinate 585,779 downwards.
TTCCACCTGAAATTCAGTGATCCTTTGGTGCTGCTGGAAGGATACTGTTGCTTTGCAGAAARTGTTCAGAAGTATTTATAGTTTGCTTCTATATTTACTGAGGTTGAAGATGGGAACAGGGTATATTTATTAGCTGCTTCAAATTTCCTAAATCGTCTTAAACCCTTCTTTATCCTCAATATTGGCAGTTAGTGGAAGAGTCTAGGCAGTAAATTTTTTGTTTTCAGGTTTAACAGGGTTTAAAATTACTCATTGTCACTTTGGTTCAAATTGATGTCAATTGAGGATTATCGTGTGTTAAGCTTTATTTGGTGTTTCTGCTTGCTTTGGAGCAATGGTTCTCTTTGATTTTTTAACCAGGTGACTGTTAAACATACATAACACTTAAAGGCTCTTTTTATTTCTTTTCCCTTCCAGGTGGGTCTCTCTTGTCAGTAAAAATTACGAGATTGAACGAACTATTGTGCAGCTGGAAAATGAAATTTCACAAATCAAGCAGCAGCATGGAGAAGCAAACAAGGAGAATATCCAGCAAGAGTTTCAGTGACTTAATCCTAACTTGTCTTAGTGCAGCATGTGTTAAAAACTACAAACCAGACACCTTGGAGATGCTGTGTCCACAGGCACCTCTAGCTGTGTGAGGTGGTAAAAGGGTATTTCTGTTGTTTCTTTTCCTTGTTTTAAATTCTAGGAGGAGGTAGGGTGGATTCAGAACATGTTTAATGTATTACATGCAYCATTAAATGTACTGTAAATGGTTTCACTTCTTGTATACATAAAGCAGGAGCTTGTGTTGTTGTGTTTTCCCCTACACCTTTAATAAATCCTGTTTTGCTATTTGTCTGGTTTCTGCTTCATGTCCAAGGGAGCTGTGCAGGAGATGGCTGGACCAGGTGGACCCCAGAATTCCCTGCAGGGGCAGTGGGAGGGAACTGGAATTTGGGGTGGAGAAGTCTCTCTGCAGAGAGGGGGGCTCCAGTCCTGCCTCCYGCACTGCTCCTCATCCCAGGGCATTATTCCTGATCTTCGTCCTCCCACTGCCCTGTTCCCTGTCCCCATGCACTGACAGCCATCCCAAAGTACTGCTTTGTTTCCCAGTGCCCTTTTCCCTGTGGTGGTGTGCCATTCCCCATCCCAGTGCTCCATTCACCATCCCAATGTGTTATCCCAATCCAGGTCTGCTATTTCCTGTCCTGGTGCCCTTTCTCCATCCTAGTCCATTATCCCCATCCCAGTGCATTATTCCCCATCCTGGTGCCCTATTCCTCTTCCCCATGGGTGTTCCCTGTCCTACCATTTCCCCACCGCGTTATTCCCCTTCCCAATGGGTATTCCCCATCCTGATGGATATTTCCCCTCTTTATGCGTTATTCCCCTTCCCCATTGGGTTATTTCCCAGCCTGTGTGTGTCATTTCCCGTCCAGAAGGGGTATTTCCCGGCCCGGTGCGTTATTCCCCGTTCCCGCTGGGGTACTCCCCGGCCCGGTGCGTTATTCCCC
>CADDXX010000437.1:545668-583580 GCA_902810485.1 Alauda arvensis | reverse complement strand
CAGCCCGGTGCCGCCGCTGACGCCCGCGGCGCCGGCGCCGTTCTCGCTGCTGGACACGTGCGCGGTGTGCGCGCAGAGCCTGCAGAGCCGGCGGGAGGCCGAGCCCAAGCTGCTGCCCTGCCTGCACTCCTTCTGCCGCCGCTGCCTGCCCGAGCCCGAGCGCCAGCTCACCGTGCCCGTGCCCGGCGGCGCCAACGGCGACGTGCAGCAAGGTGAGCGCGGGGTTCGTCCGGGACATCCCGCCCGGAGCGGCCCCACCGCCCCGCGGCCTCGCTCGGGCCCGCCCGGAGCGCGGGGCTGCTGCGGCGGCGATCGGCGGGGCCGCGGGACGGCAGCGCCGGCCGGGGCTGGGGCAGTGCCGGGGCTGGGGCAGGGCCGGGGCTGGGGGTGCGGATCGCGTCCGGGGGGTTCCCATGGCCGGAACGAGGGACGCGGACCTGTTGGAGCGGGCGCCGAGTTGGTCAGAAGGATGGAGCAGCTCTGSCGAGGGAGGGCTGAGGGGATCGGCGTTGTTCAGCCTGGAGAAGAGAAGCGCCAGGGAGACCCTAAAGGCAGTCTGTCATAAAAACGGGGACAGACTTTTTAGCGGCACCTGTTGCGATAGGACTGGGGATGATGGTTTTAAACACGAGCAGGATCGGTTTAGATGAAGTGTGAGAAAGGAATGTTKACCATGAGGGTGTTAAAACACCGGAGCGAGTTGCTCAGGGAGGCGGTGGAAACATTCGGTGTCAGGCTGGGCCAGGCTCTGAACATCCTGCGCGAGTCTGAGATGTCCCTGCTCGTGGCAGGGGGGTTGGACTGATGAYCTTTGAAGGCCCCTTCTAACCCCAAATATTCTGTCATTCTCTCCTGTCTTGTTTTGTTGTGGCTCTCGGGGTGACACAGCGGAGGCGAAGCAGGAAGGGGGTGGGCAGCGTCTGGGTTCTGTAGCACTGGGGGAAAATGTGGCTAATGAAATTCAGATTCACCGTTGCTGCAGTATTACCTGCCCAGGTGGGAACGCTGTGTGCACTGCACCTGCTTTCCTGGGCACTGAGATAAAGCCTTGCAGTGCTGTTTGTCACCTGTGCCCGGGGCTCTGCCTGGACAAACTAATCCAGGGAACAGGAGAACACTGCTCCTTCTGCGTGTTCTTATCAGAATCACAGCTTGGGTTTGATTTTTCTTTCCTAATATATGCTCWGGGATGGAATTGAAAAGCTTCTGGAACTTTAGATGGGGTGACTCACATGCTGTGGTGTASGGACCAAAGTAGGGCCCTGTAAGTGGTTTTGCAGGTCCTAAATGGGCTCTGTGGTCAGGGAGACCTTGTTTGGTGACACCTTTGCACTSAAGCCTTCCCTGTGTTCMCCAGTGAAGGAATTACCTGGCATGGTAGAGATTTCTTTCATACAGGCTGTTCAGAAGTTCATCTAGGCTGTGCTCTTAGAAAATTCATCGATTTAAAAAAGATGATGTCTTAAGTATAGTTTGACAGCGCACTCAGTAAAGCACTCAGATGGTCTTGTGATCCATTTTTTAAATTCCAGGTTCTACATTTTGTGTAATATCATATAATTTGGTTTGGAGGGGACTTTAAAGCTCATCCAGTGCCAGCCCTGTCCTGGGCAGGGACACCTTCCACTGTCCCAGGCTGCTCCAAGCCCTGTCCAGCCTGGCCTTGGACACTTCCAGGGATCCAGGGACAGCCCCAGCTTCTCTGGGCACCTGTGCCAGGGCCTGCCCACCCTGCCAGGGCAGTGATATGCCAGTGGCAAACACCGAACTTGGGAAGCAGGCTTTATTTTATTAACAATTAGCAGGATTCTCTGAGTCCTGCTGTATCTGTAGGGTACAGAGAACCACTGTGTGAGAACCACTGTGTACAAACTGGAGTATCACTTCTTGTTGTACACATTTTAAGGATGCTTGTTGGTGTGCTTTGGTGTAGAAAGAGTTCATGTTTGGACTGTTGCAGTAAAAAGTTTTAGATGATGTGAGCAGGRTACAGGGAACTGTATCTTTCTTGTGAGGAGAAACTGCAGGGCTGGAGAAGGGAATACTGGAAAGGGATCCCATCAATCTATGAATATTTCCAGGGAGTGTCAGAGGATGGTGTCAGGCTCCTTTCAGTGGTGCCCTGGGCAGGACAAGGAGCAATGGCCATCAATTATAACACAAGAAGTTCCACCTGAATGAGAAAGCAATTCTTTCTGTGCAGGGTGGCAGAGCACTGGAGCAGCTGCTGAGGGAGGGGAAACCCACCTGGACACATTCCTGTGTCACCTGCTCCRGGTGACCCTGCCTCGGGGCTTGGACTGGCTGATCTGCAGAGGTGCCTTCCAACCCCAGCTGTTGTGGGACTGGGGGAGTGTCCTGGAGGGCTGTGTGATCCAGCTGTGGCTCCAGCTGTGGTGGCACCTCAGCTTGCACRAGCACAGGAGCTGGCAGCAGCTCAGCTGAGGATGGGCCATGGAGCAGCAGAGGCATTTTTGTGGGCAGCTCTCTCTGCACCTCGAGAGTGGAATCAGTTGAGGGGCACAGGAGATGGTTACCAATAAATCAGACAGAAAATGGACATTCTGAGCCTCCTGAGGAGCACCAGTGCTTCGTCACGCAAGTCCCTTCTGTTTTGGTAGTCACAAAATGTGAAGTGTTACTTCCACTTCTGCTGATTCTCAGGTCTCCTTCATGACAAGCAGGTGCTTTTCCATGAAAGAAGAATTAAAGGGAAGTGGTGCCTGTAGCTGTACCTGAGGCAGGTTGCACTCTGCTGCAGGCTCTCACTGCTGGATTGTGTGCCTGCTGTCTTTCAGCATCTCTTCACATAGACCAGGGAAGTACAAGTGTTATTTTCCAGGTTGCTTTCTTAATTAGTTTCAGAGTTTGCTCAGTAAGAGCTGTCAGGACTTAAAATAGTAGATATGTGTATTTATTGGGTAAGAACTGTGGAAATTGAAAGTGAGTTTGGTGCCTGCAGAGCAGTTCTCTGAATGGACAGCAGCTTTCCTGGTGCAGCTCCCTCTGCCTTCCTGGAGAGTGGTGTTGGGTCTGGATCAGCATCTCTGGTCTCCAGGCTCCCACTCCCTTCAGAGCCACTCCTAAAGAAGGCAGAAGAATCACCTCAGTTCCTAAAAGTTAGAGAGAGAACCCTGACTGAAGCTTAAAACAATTATCTGAAGTTGTGATTTGCTGTATTAAAAACAAATACTTGGTGGGTTCATACCTGTTTTGCTGGTGAAAGAGGTTAATTTTGCTGTTGATTACATTTAWGTAGGGAAAAAATAGAAGATTCTTTGTTTTTATRCTTAAAACACATGCATTTGTTTAACATGAGAAGTAGCATCTCATTTTCAGTTTAATGTCTTAATTGGTTAGGTAATATGCATTTGACTTGGTGGATAGATGATTTTTGTGGTGGTGTTTCAGCTGTCCAGCTGGACTCCTCCTTTCAGGCTGAATCGGTGACGAGAAAATGCCTGCATTTCACAGTATTCTGGGAAAAAAMCCCTGATTTCTAAGTTAACAGATTTCAGACTGTAACAGATACTGTAAAACAACTTTTCCTGCACCCACTGCTGCTCCTGCTCGTGGAGGAGAGGTTGTTTTGTGGTTTCACTGCCTGGATGAGATATTTACAATCTCTCCTAAGCAGATTATCTCAGCAGAGAGGRCATGGGGCTCTCCCAGATCTTTGGGAACGTCACAGTTACAATTAGGCTGAAAACCAAATGAGCTCAAAAAGCTCCATGGTTGGTTGTGTGTGTAAACTGAGGAACAACACATTTACTACCCAGAGCTGTGATGTGTGGTCCCAGAAACTGGTTTGATATGCTCAATCCAGCTCCTGTGCCCAGTGCTGCTGTGTTGTATTAATCACACCTCAAGATTTTGGTTTTTTTTTTTAATTTGCTTTGTGAAAGGAGGACATAAAAAGTCTGATGTGTGTGAGGATGTGACTTGTCCCTCACACTGAGTTTGGTGGTATTTTCAGTCTAGAAGAATGAAAATTCCTGAATCAAATAAGGCTGCTTAAGCTGTATAATGCAGGATCTTAAGTTTTATTAAACTGGATGTGAGTAGGCATCACCTGAACTCTCTTGATTCTTTACTTTTCTCCTGTGTTAGTAAGTGAAGTTCATTAATATATGCTGGAGCCCAGGCATGAGTCCTGGAAAATGTTCAGTTCATATTCTGGGCTTATTAAAATTCTGGCTTTCAAACTTAAATTTTAGTCTAAATTGTAAAATACATTAAATATAAYGTATTGTCAGTTCAGTGTGTGATAATTGCAGTATAATCAAGGATTGTTCAACAAACAAAAAGCTGAGTTAGGAGTGGGCCTTGAAAGCAGCTAATTTGTTTTTTTTAATGTGCTTTTATTCTGACAGATTTCAATCTGATAGCGTCGCTCCCTTGACCTGTGAGGGTTTGTTCCAAGGTCTAATCACTGAAATTAGGGCAGGGTTTTGATGTATGGCTGTGCAGAAATATGCTTGGACCCTTGCAGCGCTGAGAGAAATAAATATTGTGCACATGGAGTGAGTCGTGTTGGAGTTGTCACCCAATAAATGGGACCTGGCAGGGATTCATTCCTGAGAGGGCTGATTCCCTGCCAAGCCTGGACCCAGAAGGGAAACTGGAGTTCCTGGATTGCACAAGTGCCTGCAAATATTTCCTGAACTGGGAAGTCTCATTGTCTTTGTGACAGTGTAAACAGCTGACACGACTTTAATTATCTGCCAGTCACTCAGTSCTTCTGTGGGGGGAATCAGCCTGGTACTGCCACCTCAGCCAGGCCTGTGTGTGGAGCCAGGTGTCTCAGGTGATGCTGCTTGCTCGACAGAAATTGGGTTTGGGGAGCTTGCTTGGCCGGGGCTGATGTGATAGAGTTTCAGGCTTGTGCTCATTGCTGTCTGACAGGTATCAGCAGAATTTGGGGCTGTTCTTTGGCACAAGTGTGGTTGGATTGGAGCATCACGTGGGGAGGCAGGGCCAGGTGAGCCCGGCCCCACCCCTGGCCCAGACCGGTCTGGTGACAGGAGGTGACAGGAGCTGCTCCAGGTGTGTGGTGACTGCTGGGATGTTGCACCATCCTCCTGGCACCTGGGGAATAGAAACTCCTGTGTTCCTGCTTGCACTGTGTGTCCCTTTGCTGTGCCCTATGTGCCCCAGCACTGCTGGGTTTGGCCCAGTTTGGGGGTCTGTCCCATACTGGGAGCTCAGTGTGAGCAGCAGGAGGGATGGCTGTCCTTGTCCTGCAGCCTTGCACACATTGCTCTCTGGGAAGGATGTGCTGTTGGCTCCTGTTCAGCTTGTTGTCCATAACATAACTTTAAACATTTGATTTTTATCAAATTAAATTGTATTAAGTGAGGTCAAAGTTGCTTCTTTGTCCTCGTGTTTTTATAGTTTCAGTACTCTCAGGACAGAATTCAGTACAGAATGTTACGAAACAACTAAAAATTGATAAGGATTTTTGTGCTATAAACCAGAGCTGATATTTAAGGAGTTGGATCTTATGCAAATAGTAATTTTATTATGTAGAGTTGTTTAGGAACRCAAGTGTTTGGGGTCAGTGTGTGAATAAAGTTTGAATTTATCAATTTGAACTGCTAKAAAGACTCCCTATGATGTCCCAGTGATGGAGAGGATCTGTTGGGTGCTGCTGAGGTGCAAAGTGTGTAGCAGCAGATGGGGACAGGGAATGTGTGTGATTGGGAATATTTTTGCTGTTCTGCAGAAGTGTGGGACCAAAAGCAGAATCTGAACTGCATCATGAATTGGGAATAGTGTGTGAGGGAAGGGGAAATGCAGAGAGCTGTGTCTCTAGAGGCCTGTGGAAGAGGGGTGGTGAGGTTTTGTGCTCATGGTTCTTACAGGTCTCACCCACTCGAGGTGTGTGATAGAAACCAGTGGAAAAATGGGCAGTGTGGGTCCCCTAAAGTACAACTGAAGAAGCTTGAAAGCCCACTCCAGTTATCTTCAGCTCTTGTAAAATAGTTCATAATTTCCTGTGCCCTTTCAGATGCAAAGGATGATTCTCTATGAATTTCTTCTGATATCCTCAGGAGCATTGTGGCTGGCTGGTGAAGTTTGTAGGGTGCTGAATTGCTCTTTTTTCTGAACCTGAAGCACAACTGTGTCCCTGCAGTCAATGCTGAGGGCAGGATTTTGGTGGCAGTGTTCTGGGAGGCACAAAGGAACTGCTGCACAGGGTGTTTCAGACCCTCAGTGTGCAGGGTTTCACGTGCTGTGGTCAGAACTTCCTGAGAGAAACTTCCCTTTTCTCAGCTCTTTGCTGCAGTGCTGCTCTTGACCTCTGGAGCAACCATTTACAGCTCAAAAATAATATGAAGCCATCTCTGAGGACATAGGAAATCTTGATGGTAATAATTAAGCTTGAGGGAGATCATAAACCAGTCAGACCTTCATAATTTGTATGATTGTGTTTTATTCTAATTCAGCTGGGGTTTGAAAAATAGGATTGATCTTTAAAGAGTAGTTTTTGCTAAGTGCTAATGCTTTTGGAAAGCAGACTTACAGTGGGAATGTTTGTACCAGGACTAATGTGTTTTGATTTGTTTGATGCAGAAGAACAACACAGTAAGATCTGCTGGAGTATAAATAGGATGATACTTTTATATTTGCTTTTATTTTCTTATATAAGACTATTTTTATTAGTGAAAACTTGTTTTTCTCAGAGGTTATATAACCATTTGAGCCTTAGTTTGTCCTAAAATACATTCTCACTAAATGTTTGCAATAAACTTTGTTATCTCACAAATTATCTCAAGTTTTGACAGCTAAGAATTTCTTTTTTCTATGTAAATGCTATTTCAGTGTGGTTTCTTTACTTTTCCCTCCTGCCTCACAAAATCATCCTCATCTGTATCTTTTCAGTACATTGGTTTCTAGTACAAATGTTGCTGCAGTATTTTGGTTTTTATTAGATTAAAAGACCAGGATATGAGATGTTTAGTGGCTCATATGTTATTGGAAAGCTGCTGCTGGAAATAAAGGCTGTTGTGAAGAAGGAGTGTGATGTGCTAAATGAGAATTGCAAGGCCTTGTCTTTGGGTTTTGATCTCTTGAGGTGTGTGAGAACACTGGGGGCACTTTGTGTGCAGGTTTTATTTGGATGTGGAGGTGCAAAGTTTGGTGTTGGACTGTGAGAGCAGGACCTGGGGCTGCCCATCCTGGCTAGAATCCAACCTGTGAGCTCTCACTTGGATCAAAAGGTTTGATTTTTTGAAGATTTCATTGGTTTGGCTACTTTAAAACCAACCCAAAATTTGCCTTACAGGAAGGGGTTTTCATCTGTACTTGTTGTCTACAGATTACAAATCTTGAGCTTCTTCTGCTTCGTTGTTTTCCTGAAATATTTTGTGTGTTTGACCCAAGGCAGCGTTAAAAATTGAGTTTGGGTTTGGTTTGGATGGAGTAGTTTTAATGGTAAATATCTGAAATTTTTATTTTGTAAGTATATACACATCAGCTGCTGGAGGCTTTCACCTGGTATTCCCTAAAGAATTTTGTCTCTGTTGGAAGAAAACCTCAAAGTTCTACATATGGGGGAGATTTCACTGTGTGTGAAAGCTCTTGTATGTGTAGCTGCTGCAGTCCTGGTTCTTTTTCATATTCTGCTCTTGAGATGTGTTTGGTTTGGTGAGACAGGGAATTTTTAGTTGGGTTATTGTTGCTCTGCAGTGATCTCCTGTGTTCTGAAGCCATCATTAATTGTAGCACTTGAAAAAATTGTACTACTCCACTACTAATATAATTAATCTCCCTGAAATAAGTCCTACTGTCCTAATTGAATATCCACAAAGGAGCTGAGCATCATTTAATTACAMTTCTCAAAGTTGTTTTAGTGTATAAAAATACCCAGTGGCTTGGAAAGCTTCTTGAAGATWATATTCTCAATAAATTGTATAGGAATTTAAGATCAAATGACAGTTCTGTGAAGTGTGAGCCACTACCTAAGTTATAAATAGGTTTCCAAACCTTTATGGGGGTTGTTCATAGACATCTTTGAATGTCAGTTTGGTTCATGTAGTAACTTCTTTGCAGCTCTGCTGAGGATTTAGAACTAATTTAGTGATTACAAAGAACAGCAAAGCWGGATGCTGGCATTTTATTGCTTCATCGGCCTCCCTGACCTCATGGGAATAGATTATATTAGAAATCTTCCTGGGCTGCCTGGGAGAACACTGAGACACACTACTGCCCTGGCATCAGGAGCATCACTGAAGTCACCCCAGCTATCTGGGCTCTTAATGCTTGTCTTGAGACAGGCTGGACCACAGACTGTTCTAAAAAGTAATTTAACAAACCCAAGTGTCTTGAGTTTCATAATCTGTAATGAACAGGGGAAAAATTAAATATTTGCTTGAAGACAACAAAYGACTGTGCTAAAAATATAGGATTTTTTGGGGAAGAAATAAATAGGAAAAACTGAGTATGATGGAGAAATTATCCCAGCTATGTGGGGGATCCTTTTCTGTAGAGGTTTGTGGGGGTTTTTTGGGTTCAGTTGAGGGAGTGTATTTTGGGGTGAAACCTGTTCTGCACCTGTAATAGCTGAGGTGTCACCATGCAATCCTTTACCCAGGTGAGACGAGGAGTGTGCTTTGTGTTTTGTGCTTGTGGGCACGTTGAGGGGGGGTTTGGCAGCCCTGACAGCCTGTGGCACCTTTGTGTTTTGCAGTGGGGGTGATCCGGTGCCCCATCTGCCGCCAGGAGTGCCGCCAGATCGACCTGGTGGACAACTACTTTGTGAAGGACACCTCAGAGAGCCCCAGCAGCTCCGACGAGAAGTCAGAACAGGTAGGGACCATCCTGCCTGCCCCAGCCTCTGGTTTCTGGGGCTGTCAGTGCTCCCCAGAACAGTTCTGGTGCCTTTTCCCCACCTCTCCCCTGCTCCCTGGTCCTGCCAGTGCTCCCCAGGACAATGCTGGTGGCTTTCCCCTGCAGGTGTGTACCAGCTGTGAGGACAATGCCAGTGCTGTGGGTTTCTGTGTGGAGTGTGGGGAGTGGCTGTGTAAGACCTGCATAGAAGCTCACCAGCGAGTGAAGTTCACTAAAGACCACATGATCAGGAAAAAGGAGGATGTGTCCTCAGGTGAGTGTTGGGAATCACTTTGCCTATTCCAAGATCCTTTTCTCTTTATGTGTTAGAAGGGAGGGGGAGGATGAGGGAGGTAACAACCAACTCTGTGTGTTTTCCCCCCAGGATTTGGGAAAAGTACAGTAAAAAGTTACCAGTGCAAAATTAGTAGCCGTAAAAATAGAGGAAAAACTAAATTTATAACAAATACTTAGTGCAGTTTGATGTCCAATGCCTTTGGAAAGGATTTCGATCAGTTCTTAATCTTTCTGTTTAATAGAACAAGTAACTAAATGGAGGGGTTGGAACCTGGAGAGCAGTGGTATATTGATAATCTTATCCATTGTCCAAGGAAATTAAACTATTCATTTGGTTGTATTTTGTTACAAGAAGCAATTATTAAGAAGTAAACTTAAGAAGTCCTCCCTGTAGAAATGTATAACTAAGTTTATAGTTAGCTTCAATATGTGGTGTTACTTTGTATTGATATTGCTGAGTAAATGTAGAATTTGAATCTATTTTAGGTTTAATGTCTTAGTGAGCAAAATTCAATGTGTGAAGTGTGTAGGGTTTGTTTAGGTGTGCAGCCTTATTAGAAATGAATTCTTAAACTGTTGTTTGATCATATGTCATTTGTAGCCTATGTGGGAAATCATCTCAGAACAGGCCCAGGCTGTCTGGATTTTATCATTTATAGCCTGTTGAGGTAATGTGGAAAATGTTCTCCAAACAGGTCCAGGGTATCTGGATTTTAGCTTAGAAAATTCTTTTTGTGAATGGGTTATAAGTTCTGATTTAAAGACTTGTCGGTTTTCCACAATCTGAATGTGTCTGAAGAATGATCATATTGAGGAAGAGAGATCTCAACACTTGGCTCTCTTCATTTAAATTCATTTAAAATGAATTAAGATCTTCATAATTGTTTTGTTGTATTCTTTCAAAGGAACAAACACTACTTTTCTTTCTGAAAATTGTGTAATAGTCAAAAAGTTTGCAGTTGAGCTTAATTCTTTTAGGCAAGGATCTTATTTYATTTGTTCTATCAAATAAACCTCATTTTGGAGAGGCTTCTCTTTATGTCTTAATGAATATTTTAAATAAGAAATATTATCCATTTAAGATTAAATGTATTAAGCCTCATAGATGAGAAACCCTTAAATTCAATCAAGGAAGAATTACTGATGCTTGTAACAAGGAATGCTAAAGTGTGATATTATAGCTCAGCTTTCCCTTTGATACCTGCTGGGAAGGGTCTGAAAAGTGACTGTTCCAATCAAATAAACTTTCTATCAGAAGTTTTATTTATTGTGATTGTGGGGAAAGGCTGGTCATTGGGGTTTTGTTTTTTTCTTCTTAGACTCAAAGATGTGCCCTGGAGACTTTAAATTTCTCTCAGTGAGTGACAGCTGTAGGTTCATCAGCTCTTTTTTCACAATAACCTGCATGATATAACCAGCTTCAGAAACATTGGAGAGTGAGGGAAATGTTTGAAACCCTACCTGCTGTACCTTCCAAAGGCTGCTTTCCTCTTTGCTAAGCTCAAAATATCTTCAGAACACTGTGCAGCACTTTTTTAGTAAACCCAGAACAATTTTTTACCATTATTTCTTATTTGGGGGGTTTAAGTAACTCTTAACACAGGCAGCATTTGCTTTGCAGTTCCCATTTCAGTTGTGTTTGACTAAATGAGGTGTGTGTTTGAAGGGATAACCTAGAAAACCCATGGGGTAAAAAGTAAAAAGTTTTGAGAGGYTTGACCCATCCTTCAGAGTGGTGAAAGTGTATGGAATTAAATCTTTATAAGCACACACACATTGTGCTGGTGTTTGTGTGCAGTCTTACAGGGCCTTTTGGGTGCTCATGAGAAAAGAGGAATTCCTCCTTCTCCTTGAATGAATAAAGTGAAAACAGCGCTGAACCACTGGCACTGTAAACCAGAGTCGTGGAGGTTGGGAAAGACCTCTGAGATCATCAAGTGCAGCCCCTGACCTGATGTACTCACTGTAACTTTAGCATGAGAACAGATCTGCAGGTGCCTGTGCAAGTTCTGGGTTGTTACTGGAAGYTAGTTGTTTTGCTCTTCAGACTATCTAAATTTTATTTTAAAATGCACAAATGGTTTATTTTTAAAAACAGAGGCCGTGGGAGCATCTGGTCAACGTCCTGTTTTCTGCCCTGTCCACAAACAAGAGCAGTTAAAACTTTTCTGTGAAACCTGTGACAGGCTGACATGCAGAGACTGTCAGTTACTGGAACACAAAGAACACAGGTACAGATATTCCCATGTCTTAACTCCTGTGGTGTGCTGTYTCAGAGGATGAAGTGTGGCACTGATGTGAACCAGTTGTGTTGGAAATTCTGCTGCATTTACTCCTTGTGGGACTGAAACCATCCCTTGGAAAGGAGAACTTGGTCAGTTGCTTGAGCTCCTTCAAGTCTCTTTAGATCAGATTCAAAGCAAGATGGGCTGAGGAGGTTTGGTGTGATTCAGGTGTGAATTTGCCTGGCAGTTCCCTGTGCTGTCACTGTGCTCAGGACTTGCATGGAAAYTCCTGCAGCCCTGAACACCTGGTGCTGTAAAAGAAGCAAAAGTGATAGAGTGAGTCAGGGGTGAGGTCATTTTCTGAAAGGGCATGTTTGATTGTGCAACAGTCTTCAGGGGAATTCTGTAAAGGAAAGTCTAAATTGTGCCTCTTACATTAGTACATTCTTCTAGTGCAGAGGGGGAAAATGGTTTGGGTTTAGTTGGTTAATTGCAGGAATTTTCTGCCAATTTGAATATTGGGCAAACATTGCCAAGGTGTTTTGGGACCTTAAGTTTTCCCTGTTGTTAACAAATTATATTTCAGAAGCATGATGTTGGTTTATTGCAAAGACAAGACTTAGCAAGTGACTGTTGGGAATCCTGGATTTTGAGCAGAAAAGATAGAAACGTGCAGCTGCTTAATTAGGAAAAGGCTCCTAATCCTGTGATTTTCCTTCAGTGTTGGTACTTACCCTCTTTTCAGATGAAGTAATGGAAAGTACCTTTGATAGCAGCTGTTTAGTTGAAGAGCTTGGAGGGGAATGTTCTTCACTTGGAAGTAGCAGAGGTGGAAAAAACTTGAAGTTTTTTAATAGGGGAATTTTCTTCAGATTAAACTAATGCAGTCAAATAGGAGCAGTATAATCTCAGCTGAAAAACTGGAGAACTTGGTATACTTTTGGGGGTTGTTTTTGGTAGCCTTAATGTGTGTTAAGGCTATTGGTGCATTTCCCTCATCAAACTCTGAGGTTCCTGTTCCAAGGCTGCTGTCCTGGGAAAGAGGCAGTGCCTCCCTGTGTGCTTGGAGATGATYATTTCCCACACAGCTTCAGAATCCTGTCCAGTAGCAAAGGACTTCATCAGCACTTCAGCRTTTTGCACCCTGATCAGAGGATGCAGAGTCTGATTTTTCTCAGTGTTTTGTCAGATTTTTTTTCAAAGTGTCATGGCCTTGCACCTGAAGTGGGAACCCTGAGTTCCAGCCCACTGCCCTTGGTAATCAGTGTCTTCTCTTGCCTGTTGAAAAGGTACCAGTTCCTGGAAGAAGCCTTTCAGAACCAGAAGGGTGCAATTGAGAACCTGCTGGCCAAACTTCTTGAGAAGAAGAATTATGTAAATTTTGCAGCTGCCCAAGTTCAAAATAGGTGAGTTCCCCAAAATGATCAGCTATTTCACTGCCTTTTTAATGAATCACAGTAAGATGAATGATGGGACTAGAATAACACATTGGAGTTAATTCTGTATCTTAATTACTATTAATAATGTTTGTTTCCCTCCCCCCCCACAAGACTCTCATCTCTTGGTTGTTACAAAAAACAGATGTTAAAGGTTATGTCTTTTGTGACAACTTTGAGTAGAACCAAAGATGTGACACATTTCTTATGCTTTGAGGATGGGGGAGGAAAAAAAGGAATAAAAAAGRCAGGAAAACCCATCCTATGGTTTCTTATAAGTTAGCTCCAGGTGACWRWAAGGTTGCAATGTTAAAGTATTTTTATTTTTCTTATGAAGGCCTCTGACAACTGTGTAACACAAACTTGGTATGAATTTAAATGGGAAATTGTGGTTGGTTATGGGGTTTTGATTTGGGGTATTTTTTTAGGTAGTTTCACTTAAGATTTCCAGGGTTATCTGAAATTCAAGATCACATTAAATACCCRGTATAGAGGCAGAGGGGCCACGTGATCTCTGCTGGCTTTGCACCCACTTGGGTGACGTGGTTKTGCTGCAGCTCAGGGAATTCCACCCTGGTTCTCAGTGGTTTTGTGAGCCTTCTGCAGCTCTTAGGTCATTTGCAAAAATGACACATCTGGGGGTGGAAAGTACCAGGGCAGGAGGAGGATGTGCACCGTAGATTGAAAGAGAAGTTCTGATGCAAATGTTTAACTCCTTGTGGTGCTATCCACATTAAAAAAAAAAATAGAAAAGCAGTGGAAGGGAGGAAGAATATACAGTATGACAGAGGCAAATGTGTGAAGAGGGAAGCACTGAAAATTGATATTTTCATGTGCTGGTTTTCCATGGAAGTCTGAAAGGTCCCAAAACACAACAGCATTGTGAAGCATAGAAGTTTTACACACTTGAAGGGACAGAAGCACATAGGCAATAATGAAACTGAGAGCTCAAGAAATGCTGCATTTCAAATTCTGTGGACAGAGCTCAAGGTGATTTGCTTGAGTCTGAAGAAGCTGCAAATGCACTRAAACTGAGGAAGAATGGCAGTGATGAAGAGGGTATAAAAATCTGACAGCCAGTAGGAGTAAAGCACAAGAGAATGATCTAGACTGGTAGCAGGCACATCATTAGTGAAATGTTTATGTCTCTATTGTGTATTAATTACAGGTCTGTAATAACTTTTTTGGTACAAGGGAGGAATTAATTTGAAATTCAGGGTTGATTTCTGATTAGTATAAATTATCCCAAAAGTTTAAAGCATTAGATACAAATTTTTCATAGTGACACAGTTTGGATATAAATACATAATGTACRTACAGACACATGTGATTGTGGCTGGTTATTTCTCTGTATAAGGTGTGTAAACTACAAGGGCTTTCATATTATTTGAAATGAAACAAGTTGTGAATTTGTATTTGGTAGTGAAGTATAAAGTGACTGACAATCCATTGCTTTTGTTTGTTTTTAGGATAAAAGAAGTAAATGAAACCAACAAACGAGTAGAACAGGAAATCAAAGTGGCTATATTCACCCTCATCAATGAAATCAATAAAAAGGGAAAATCTCTCCTACAGCACCTTGAGGTAAAAAAGCAATAAAAAATAAAGATTTGAAATAAAAAGCAGTGGTGGTGTTGAGTTTCCAGTCCCCTGTTGAGGACTCACATTTGGAAATTGTTTGTTTGGTGTGACTGCAGGTGTTGTGGTACTGAAACTGCCTCTGAAACTGGTGTGGAGGAGTGAAACCTCTTGTTTCTCCTCTCACTGGAGCCTGTGGCTCCTTCAGTTTTGTGTCCATGCCTCATATTCAAAATTAGGCTCATTGTAAAGGAGTGTCTGTTCTCTTTGCCATATTTCTATATTATAACAGGTGTGTATAATTCAACAATTTCCTCAAACAGCTTTTTAAGGTCCATGTAAGAACAGACAGAGCAGTCTCATGTATTTGTACATGAAGGTATAATGCTGGTATTTAAAGTTGTATCATACAGCATAAAAAAGGAGACCATGAGTTAAGCATCCTTTCCAGATGGCACATTCTGAATAATTGCATTCTGACTTTCATTAAAATCCATGAAAATTTAACTTMTTATTACCTGTTTCATCTGAAGAGATCCCTTGTAAGAAGTTGGTTCAGTGCATATGGCCAGCCTGCCATGAGAAATTTTAAGATGAGATGAATCACAATAGATTTTTCTGGTTAAGGAACAATTATTTGGCAAGGAAATAGATTACTCCTGGAAGAATAGAGTAACTTGATCATTAGGAAAAGAAATAATGTAGAGGTGTTACAGTGCAGGTTCTTTTTTTCTTGTTACCCAATAACGAGATGACACTTATTATTTATGTTTTTTGACCCAATGATGACCACTAAAAGTCTGCAATGCAGACCTTTTTCACTCAATTACAGAAAACCACCTAAACCTCTGAAGAAGAAGGAAGCAGAAGGTAAAAAGAAAGTCTTAGACAACGCCTTAAATCCTCCATCTTGACTCACACACATTACTGTACACTAAAATCTTAAATCTAAGTTTTTCACCCTGTGAGATCACACACTTCTAATCAAACCACACATCCACAACCCCTGTGCTGTCACCCAGTRTTGGAAGCCTGTTCCAAGGCTTCAGGTCACATGCAATGTTCTCTTGAGGGCAAGTGCCTGTGAGCACAAAAAACCCAGAATTCTCAGCTTTTAGGATTCCAGCATAAAATTACATGAATTTTGGCTTTTCTTGTCTACCTAGCATTTGTTAAAATTTCCTTGGGACATTTTCCTTTTGATCCAAAACCTGGCAGCGCTTTGCTTTGTCCTCCTAGGTCTGAAAGCCCCGTTGTAATGAAGTTTCTGTTTCTTTGCAGAACGTAACGAAGGAGAGGCAGATGAAGCTGATCCAGCAGCAGAACGACATCACTGGTCTGTCCCGACAAGTGAAGCATGTGATGAACTTCACCAACTGGGCCATTGCCAGTGGCAGCAGCACAGCCCTGCTCTACAGCAAGCGGCTGGTGAGGGCTCCTGGCAGCTGTGGGGATCAGCAGTGTGCTRAGCTTGGAGGGACCCACCACAGGGAACATCCACCCAGCCCCTGCCCTGCACTGACAGCCCACGTCCCACCATGGGCATCCCTGGCATTGCTGGCCAAAGCCTCCTGGAGCTCCTTTCCAGTGGAAAGGCTGCTTGGGGGAAATTTGGCAAGGCAGTCAAACTCACCCATCCCCACAGCCACAGGCTGGCTCAGCAAGGAAAAGCAGGAGGCTCTTAGCCTGGATAAATTCCAGCGAGGTTTATTCCAAGGTGCTGAAGGGAGTCCAGGTCMAAGAGGGCTCACATGTGCCTGGGCCTCCCTTCAGTGTGGTTTTGAGCACCCAATGACCCTGAGGCACAGGGGTAGTGCAAGGACAGTGAGGTCAGTGACCCATGGGGAATACAGGGCTGGTCACTGGGGTACCACAGCCAATGGATTAACAGGGAAAGAAGAAACCAGGGGGAATTTGGGCATCAGGTGGGATTGCAGGGTGTCACCAGGCCTTGCAGGGGAGTGCCCATGGTAATTCTTCCAGGGCCAGACCTTGGTTGTGATTTCCAGTGGTTCCAGGAACTCCACATTTGTAGTTTGTCGTTGCTGGTGTCACAGCAGCAGTGTGTTTGCTTTCTCTCAGATCACGTTCCAGCTGCGGCACATCCTGAAGGCGCGCTGCGATCCTGTCCCCGCTGCCAACGGAGCCATCCGCTTCCATTGTGACCCCACCTTCTGGGCCAAGAACGTTGTCAATTTGGGTGAGAAAACTGTTTATTCTGTGATACTCTGTTGAATTGGGGGTGTTCATCCAACAGGAGTGAGTGTGGTGCAAAGCATCTCTTAATGCAGGAGACAAAAACTCTCTTGACATAACCCATCCAGTCCTGCTTATCCTCCTTTTCTGCTCTGGTTTTCTATTAGCAAAGCTTTCTGTAAGTGGATATTGTTTTCCAGTGGGAATAATTCTAGGAAGAGCCCTGATCACAGAATCAAAGAGCGGTTTGGGTTCTTTCACTCTTCCCTCACAGATCATGTTTCTAATTTTGCAGTTAGTTCTTGTAGTCTGAGTTCTCTTTTTGCTTTTGTCCTGTATGGTTATTGAAGACATAAAGAGGAAATTTCAAGCTTAAATTGCTCTGAGAAAACTGCATTAGAAACATCTGAATATTCCACATATGCCAGCCTTTGGAGATCTAACTGTAGATTGCTTCTTTTGGGTTTTTTTTTTTAGGTAATCTGGTCATTGAAAATAAACCAACCCCTAGTTACACTCCCAATGTAGTGGTGGGGCAAACTCCTCCAGGAACAAACCACATCAACAAAGCTCCAGGACAAATCAACCTGGCCCAGCTTCGACTACAGCACATGCAGCAGCAAGTGTATGCCCAAAAACACCAGCAGCTGCAGCAGATGAGGATGGCCCAGCCATCTGCATCCGTGCCCAGGCAGAGCAGCCCCCAAGTCCTGCAGCAGCAGGTGAGTCCTTTATGTGTTCTTACTTCACCATAACACTGAGATTTAAAATTGCCCTGTCAAATCTAAACTTACAAAGCAATTTATAAACTAAAATCTTTAGAGATTTGAGATACTTTAATGTGACAGCTATTAGCTTTGCTTGATGTTATTTTACTACTACTGTGGAAAGAGATGGGTTTCTTTTCTCCATGTTAAAACACAAATTTTAAAAAACCCAAACCCTTGCAGCCTCCCAGGTTGATCAGCATGCAGACCATGCAGAGGGGTAACATGAACTGTGGGGCTTTCCAAGCACATCAGATGAGAATGGCTCAGAATGCTGCTCGTATTCCAGGAATCCCACGCCACAATGGACCTCAATACTCCATGATGCAACCTCACCTTCAAAGACAAGTATATCCTGTGTACACGCTTCATTTGTGCCATTGTGCCAGATTTCATTCCAGTAGATGGTACCTCCAGCTGTAAATGTGTTTATCTGTCCCCCTGTAGCTCACAGCTACACACATTTATATGCTTCTGTTCCATGTTGCATTACTGTGCTGTGACAGTTTTGCTGAACGTGAGGAAATTCAAACCTTAGGGGTGGAAATGAAATCCAGTGTTTGTATTGCAGTTTAGTTCTGGGAAGCAAAATGTCTGCTTTTGCAGTTTTCAGTGGCATTCAGCTGAAAAGGACATTCAGAGGTTTATGAGAGAATAGTGAGGAGTAGTGAAGTTCAAAGTGATGCAGCTGAGGGGTTTTGATTAAATCAGCTGCTGAAGTGTTTTTAAATTCACACCTGAAGCATTGATGCAGAGCTCTGCCTGCCATTAAGAGTAAAATTCCTTGACAATTAATGTTAACGTGACTGAAATACCAAAAGTGACTTTATATTACTTGAAACACTTTTATCTTAAAAAAAAAAAAATTGACACGTAAACTCAAAAGCTATCTTTGGAGGAGGTAATTGCTTTAAGAAAACACAGCTACATGAGAAATAATTTGGGGGAAGAAGCACTGTCTGTGTAAAACTGAGCCCCATGAGATATTTCTCCTTTGCGAGAGAGGAGCAGTGGCAGCAGCTGTGCCCTCAGTGCTGTGGGGCTGTGCCGGCCGTGAGGGAGCCCCGGGCGGCCGTGAGGGAGCCCCGGGCGGCCGTGAGGGAGCCCCGGGCGGCCGTGAGGGAGCCCCGGGCCGTGAGGGAGCCCCGGGCGGGTGCCGCTCTCTCCCGGGCAGTGTGGCAGCCGGCGCCGTGTCTGTGTCTCCCCAGCACTCCAACCCCGGCCACGCGGGGCCCTTCCCGGTGGTGTCGGTGCACAACACCACCATCAACCCCACCAGCCCCACCACGGCCAGCATGGCCGGCGCCAGCCGCGGCCCCGCCAGCCCCTCGGTGTCGGCCATCGAGCTCATCCCGTCCGTCACCAACCCCGAGAACCTGCCCTCGCTGCCGGACATCCCGCCCATCCAGGTCAGTGCTGTGCCCTTGCTTGGGGCTGTGCCCCTTGGGGATTGCGGGGTTACAGCTTCAGCCCTTCCCTCAGGGCTGGCCTCATCGTGCGGCTGCTCTGTCGGGATAGGGCTGGCCTGCTCCACATGGTAACCTTTGGATTAATCGATATTTAATCAATATGAACCAATATTCAAATATCGTTAATCGATAATTTATCCATAATTTATAAATCATAAATKATAATGATCCCTAAATTATAACAATTTAAAATATTATAATTTAAATTATTGTAATTTATCATTACTTTTAAATTATGATAATTTATAATAATTTATCCATAATTAGTTAAATTTAATCTATTTTTATTGTTTTAATTTTTAAATTTAATATAATTTTCTATTTTAATATAAAATAACTGGCATTTGCTTTAATTTGTATTTATTATAAGGAATCAATTATTTTTATAGAATTATATTAATATTGTATATAGTTAATGAAATGTRTATCTAATTTATCTTTATAAATAAAATTTTAATTTACTATTTTAATTTACTAGAAATCTATGTTTTAATATAAATATAAATTTAAATATTTATTATCGTTGATTTATATTYGTTTATTATTTATAATACATAGATTTATATATAATTAATCTATAATTAATCAATGTTAATCAATATTTCAAGTGTGTTCTGTAGTAAAATTAAGACCTTAATTAATCTCAAGGGCTGTRTTCACTTCCTTTCTTCCACAAGACCATCTTGTGGGAAGATAAAAATATTTGCTGATGTCCTCAATCCCTGAAGGGAGAGGGGATTCCAGTAAAGATACTGATCACAGTTTAAAGGTATGGAACTGGTGTGAAAGTTGAATTAGACCTCTCTGATTCAGATTTTTGTTTTTCCTCCTTAGCTGGAAGATGCTGGTTCCAGTAGTTTGGATAATCTGCTAAGTAGATACATCACAGGCAGCCACCTCCCCCCACAGCCTACAAGCACCATGAATCCCTCCCCAGGACCTTCAGCTCTGTCTCCAGGGTCATCAGGTAAATCTGATGGGTTTTTCTAGAGATTCCAGGTGATGGGCATCTCTGGTATGGAAGTTAAAAATAACTGYCTGCCCTTGCTGCCAGAAGGGAAGTGATGTTTTGTTTAAAATTTGTTTTGCTCAGAAATAGATTCTTCTGGRAATTTATATTTTATTCTATTATCATTTTTATAATTAATTTCAGGAATGTCTTTGTAGTAACAGACTGCCAGCACAAGGATGCAATATTCCAGATCCATATAGAGACACTGTCAGGGTCATTCTGAGCATAACTAATTCATRGTAGAGTTTTTCTTATGCACTTGAACAAGTTAAGTCACCAGTACCTAATTCTGAGTTATTTAAACATTAAAAATGTCTGTTGCTATGAGTAAGAAGTTTATTTCAGTCAGTAAGAAGAAATCCTTCCCTGTGAGGGGGATGAGGCCCTGGCACAGGTGCCCAGAGCAGCTGGGGCTGCCCCTGGATCCCTGGAAGTGTCCAAGGCCAGGCTGGACAGGGCTGGGAGCAGCTGGGACAGTGGGAGGTGTCCCTGTCCATGGCATGTGTGGGACTGGGTGATGTTTAAGGTCCCTTCCAACACAGACCGTTCTGGGACTTGATGTCTCTCTTGGTTTTCTCTACAAAACTTGTGAGATCCTGTAAATGAATGGGTGCAGCAGTGGGGCTTCCTGTGTTTCTCAAAACCTGCATGCAAGCCATGCAGAGGCTGCTTTTTTGACTCTATTGRTGGCTCTCAGTGCATAAAATTTGAGAATGTAATGGGCTGAAGGCTTTAGCACTGCTTGAATTAAGTGAAATAATTACTGGGACTCTTAAGAACTGTGTGTTGTCACTTTTTTATATAATGTGATGTGCTACATATGTTGTATCAAACACTGAGAGAACAGCTGGCTGAGGTGACTTAGTAAATTAGGATATCGCTGCAGCATTTCTGGGGTTACTCAGCACYTGTCAGTGAATGTAAACTCGTACCAAATCAGCTTCTGTGCTGCTTCTTTGCAGGTTTATCCAACTCCCACACTCCTGTGAGGCCCCCCAGCACCTCCAGCACAGGCAGCAGAGGAAGGTGAGTGTCACATTAACACTGTCAGGCTAAAAGAAATCAGACATGAAGAATTCCCAGAAAAAATTGGCAATTGGAAAACTGTGCTTTGTCATAAYTGTGACCAAGGAATGGAAGAATGCTTGCATGAAGATTTATATTTTTAATTTTATTTTCCTGGACTATGATTCTCCTGTGCCTTGTAAATTGGAGCTGTTGTAAATGTTCTGACACCCTCTGCCTTTCTTTTGGGAAACAGTTACCTGAATTTCTTTGCCCTGTTGATTTATCCTCTTACTTATCTCTTGATGTGCTGGTGTCTTTGCAGCTGTGGCTCCTCAGGCAGGACTGCTGACAAAACTGGCATTGGCTTCAAGGCTGACCAGGTGAAAGTAAAGCAAGAGCCAGGCACAGAGGAAGAGATCTGCAGTTTCTCAGGAACAGTAAAGCAGGAAAAAACAGAGGATGGCAGAAGGAGTGCTTGCATGGTAAAGTTAGTTTATGCCCAGTGTGTTGTGGTTTTCCTGGCAGCATGTTTAATACTTTGGAAAGGAAAAAAAAAAAAAAGCATTTTTACTCTAAAGCTTCATTCTAAGAGGTATTTTCTTCCTGGTAATGCTCTGCCAGGCACAGGGTGGTCTGTAATGTAAATTTTGTCTTTAAATATTAAAATTAAGTGTAATAGAGTGTATTTGCTGCTTTTAATCCCTAATTTATAAAAGCTGTGAGTCATCCATTGATAGTAATTACATTCAGAAAACCTCCAGTCACTCAGAAGTTCTTAGACCAAAGTACAAATCAAATAATTAGCAAATGAATATTTTTCAGTGTTTCCCAACTATGCTTGATTGAACAGGACTATGTACAGGGAGCAGGGTGGTGGATTGRGGATTTTTCCTAATGACAATTAAGTTGTCATTAGTGATGTAGTGTGTTTGGCTTGTTATAGCATTTCTCATGTTAAATATCAGAAGAAATGAGTATGTTCTTGAAAGAAAGGACATGTGAAAAAGCAGTTTTCAATACAGTGTGCAACTCAGCTCTTCCTCATGATTTCCCATGGTTTTTGGGATAGGAGCATGGCACCTTTGAATGGTGGGAGGCTTTTGAATTCCACCACAGGCAGAAAGATGCCACTGTGAAGTCAACTCTGATTTTCTGTGCACCGCTCTCATTCCAGCTCAGCAGCCCTGAGAGCAGCTTGACACCACCACTGTCCACTAACTTACACCTGGAGAGTGAACTGGAAGCTCTGGGGAGCCTGGAAAACCACGTGAAGACAGAGCCAGCAGATCTGAGTGAGAGCTGCAAGCAGTCTGGGCACAGCCTGGTGAAYGGGAAGTCGCCGGTGCGCAGCCTCATGCACCGCTCGGCCCGAGTGGCAGGAGAGGGCAATAACAAGGATGATGACCCCAACGAGGACTGGTGTGCTGTGTGCCAGAACGGGGGGGACCTGCTGTGCTGTGAGAAGTGCCCCAAGGTGTTCCACCTCACCTGCCACGTCCCCACACTCCTCAGCTTCCCCAGGTACCGGCAGTGGTGTCRCGGTGTGGGCTGAAATGGTGCACAGAACCCAAAGTGGTGTTTCCTCCAAAATCAGCTTCTGGGTGGTTTCTTAGACTACAAAAATAGGACGTTTCCAAGGCCTTGCCTAAGTTGTTTGTGTGTAGCTGATGAGTGTTTACCTGTTAACAGAATCCCATTCTGTTTATCTGTGTAAAGTCTCGCAGTGCGATTCTGTTCAGTAAAGTTSATTTTAAGGCCAGGTGAGAAAAGTGTTAGAAATTATTAAAGCATCATATGAGGGCAGGAAAAATGGCCTTGACTGGCAGAATTACTGTGAGCAGTAAGGGTCATTCCTTAGCTTTGGATATCCAAGTCTTTACTGCAGTAGAATGTGAATCTGTAAGAGTAAGTAAAATCTATTTGTAGTCATCACTGATGAGAATTTATCCCTGGATGTCTGAAATAATTGTGTTTTGCTTTTTAGTGGAGAGTGGATATGTACATTCTGCAGAGACCTGAGCAAACCTGAAGTGGAATATGATTGTGACAATTCCCAGCACAGCAAGAAGGGGAAGACAGCACAAGGGCTGAGTCCTGTGGACCAAAGGGTGGGTCTCAAACCTGCAGGAATCTGCTTCCCAGGAAAAAGTGCTTTCTCTCATCAGCTACCCTCCACTGACTGCAGATGGTTTTGCTTTGACTGAAGCAAATAAAATGTAGTTATGGCTTTGCAAAACAACCCCAAATGATTAATGAGATTTTCCCTGCTTTGGCCACATCTCCTGGTGTTGGTGACTGTGGGAGTGCCCCAGTGCATTGGGACTGTAATCACTTAGGAGCTAAAATTCAGCATTAACACATATTCTCTATTTAAATGCATCATTTAACATGCACTTAATTAAAAGTCCTTTGCATTTAGCATTGGTGTCACCTTCATGAAATAGTTCTCTGAGCTTGGTGTGTTGAAGTGCATTCTGTGAGAGGTGCTGGGAGTATTCAGGTGGATTCTTGGGGAATTTTAATGGCCTTGACAGAATTATTTTTAGCTTTATTTTTAACACTGTGTAGTGTTAAGAGTATTATCAAATCAAATTCCTCTAAAGAAATTACAAGCAAAGCAAGAAAAAGTATTTCAACAGGGAATTTATAGAAACACTCTGGCTCTGCTTTCAGATTGTTTAATTTTGTCTTGTGGGGAAGAGAAAAGTGTGCAGCTCAGTCCTTTCCTGTTACATGTGGTTGTGATTGGACAAAAGCATAAACGTAGTTGTAGTTGGTATTTTATTTTTTAATTTGCAGTATATTAGCATGCCTCTCCATGCTTGATTTCAGCCCTAGGCTTTTGGTTAGGATGGAGAAAACAAAGAGGAAATTTGGGAACAGTAGATGGGGTTCTGCTTCTCAGCTCTGCCCTCCTAAGAACTTTGCCTTTTTTAATTAAGTTGAGGGGGTTGCATTTTAATTTTCTAGTACTAAGCTGTTAAAGTACAAGCCTATTTAAAGTAGGGAGATATGAATCTCTGGCCTAGGGATAAATTCAGCATATTAATCTGCCCTGTTTATTTCTTTATAAGAAATGTGAACGCCTCCTGCTTTACCTGTACTGCCACGAGCTGAGCATTGAGTTCCAGGAGCCAGTCCCAGCCTCGGTGAGTCTCCTCAGAAACTGCTTGGGATTTCTGTGTGCTACAGCAGCCCTCAGAGTCTGGAGCCCAATTTGAGAAGGAACTGCTTTCACCAGGAGCATGTCTCCCTTGATCTGGCAGCCATCCAGCATTTCATGGGTCTGAGAGGGAGAGCAGCTGATTCTGGAGCTTCTCCAGGCAGATGCTTCACTCCCAGTCTCAAAAACAGATACTCAAAATAGTTCCAATTAGCAGTTACTGAATTGGAACAAGATGTCTCAGGATACGCATGAAACTGAAAATGCTCTGGGAAAGCTTTTTGTTTCTTATTGGACAAACTTTTGAATGAGAGGAGGGAAGAAACTGTTTTGACTCTTGTGTTTGCGGCTGTGAAAGAATAACTGTAATGAAAAGCTTTGCTGTGCTGTGAGAGACGCTGAAGTTTAGAAAGAATCMCAGAATCCCAGAGTGGTTTGGGTTGGAAGGGACCTTAAAGCCCATCCAGTGCCAGGCAGGGACACCTTCCACTGTCCCAGGCTGCTCCAAGCCCCAATGTCCAACCTTGGCCTTGGACACTTCCAGGATGCAGGGGCAGCCACAGCTTCTCTGGGCACCCTGTGCCAGGGCCTGCCCACCCTGCCAGGGAAAGATTTCTCCCCAGTATCCAATCCAAATCTACCCTCCTTCAACTTAAAGCCAACCCCCCTTGTCCTGTCACTCCATACTCTTATAAAGAACTCTTTAAGCAGTGTGAGGAAAGGAAATTGTTCTGCTTTGCTGAACCTGCCTGAAATGTGGGATGAGCTTGAGGCATTGATACCATTGATACCTTCAGTGGAGAAACTCAGCTGTGAACTCTGTAGCCATGCAGTGATAAATCCCTGCTGTTTTTTTCACAGATACCAAATTACTATAAAATCATAAAGAAACCAATGGATTTATCCACGGTGAAGAAGAAACTGCAGAAGAAGCATTCCCAGCACTACCAGAGCCCYGAGGACTTCGTGGCCGACGTCCGGTTGATCTTCAAGAACTGTGAAAGGTTTAATGAAGTATGTTAACTTCCAATCTGAACAGCACTGCTCATTGGAGATGAAGGTTTATTTTACCCTGGTTGTGCAGCTTCTCCCATGAAAGGCTCTGCTTCCAGCTGTAACTTCTGCTTTTGGAGCAGATGCTGAGTCAGATACTCAAAGACCAAACAAAACTCAAGGCAACTGCAGAGTAACTTCTCATTTTTAGYTAAACTGGGAGAACAGAGGGAAACTCTAAAATGCATTCAGTGGTATGTGTGAGTGAGGAGCAGGGTGGCCTGGTCACTGTGCAACAGAGTGATTGTAGAAGTGCTCAGGAAGTGCCATAAAGACAACCAGAGAGCCCTTAAAGGGAGTCAAGCTGCCCAGGTAATTGTTTTACACTCATGGAACATGGTAGAATGTGTTGAGAAACTTCCTCTACTGAGGAGAAATCTGCCTTTCTGAAGATATTCTGGTTTTAGTACCTCACACAGGCTGAATCCAGCAAAGCTTTTGTGGCCATTCTGGCTTTTATTGACCTTCCTGGTTGAACTCCTTGGTAGCTGGGCTCTCAGAAAAATCAGTTTTCAGTGGATAACTTGGATATGGGGTCATATTTGTTACTAATTTTGCAATGATCCCATCAGATAATGAAATACCCCTTACATGTGAAATGTGGCTTGGGGAGATAAATGACCTGAGTGTTACTGCTAGTGGAGCAATGGAAAAAATCATCTGAATATCAAAAAAAATTAAAAAAAGGTGATACTGTGCTGAAACAGAGTAGGAGCTAAGAGGGTTCCTGATGYCTGAGATGCTTTAAAGCAAGAATGACAAAAGGCATCACAGGGAATGGCTCTCTTCTGACCTTAGAAATGCAGAAAGCAACCAATATTTCTTATTTCTCTGTAAAGTGTAACCTGAACTTGCAGTGTTTGGGCTGCATTTCYGGCCCTGTGCAGAAGGAAACTGAAGGGACTGCACAAAGCTACCATTAAAACCTCCCTAGGAAAATGAGGGTCAATGATGTGGTGCTAAAACTGCTCACAWGCATTTGGGACTTTGACAGCCCTAACTCCTTTGTGTCCCTGCATTAGGGGAGGTTCATGAGGTAAAGATGTGAACTTCCCAATCAAGGGAATTAATGAAGCATCCACTGTAGAGGAAAACATGCTGCAGCTCTTAGAGCCCAGAGTACAACAAGGGAGGAAGGACTGAGGAGGGATGTGGTGATTTTTTCCTTCCTTATTTTTTAAAAAGAAAAAATGTGTTTCAGCTTGCCTGGCTCATGGCAAAAGTTGAGTCACTCTGACCTCTCACAGCAGCATCATGTCGAGTGCCYCTAAGCCAAAAGCCTTTCCAAAGCACAAAGCCAAGTGGGGTAATCCCCAGGAAAGCAATCTCCTGGAGCTCTCCCCTCCAAAGGAGACTTTCCCTCAGTCATGTCCAGGCAAGTCCAGTTTATCCTGAGGGAAGCAGTCATGAGTAGAAAACGGCTGGGAGCCACTTGTACAAAGGTTGTGTGTTCTGTTGAAGGTTTATTTACCACCTAAGACTGTTTTAAAGCTGCTGCCTGAGTTTGGGAACTAAAGCCAACAAACCATAACAAACTGTGGTGTTGTTATGGCTGACTTTAGTCATCCAATCCTGTGCGATCTCRTAACTTTAGAAAGGATTATAATTTCATTTTTTTTGACTCTGGTATCCTTTTTAGATGATGAAAGTTGTTCAAGTTTATGCAGAAACACAAGAGATTAATTTGAAGGTAAGCGTTTCAGACCATGCACACTTGGTGAAGGGATGTGCATTTCCAGCAGGTGAATATTCCTGTCTTCTTTCATCCACAGGCTGACTCAGAAGTAGCACAGGCAGGGAAGGCAGTTGCATTGTACTTTGAAGATAAACTTACAGAGATCTACTCAGACAGGACCTTCCAGCCTTTGCCTGAATTTGAGCAGGAAGAGGATGATGGTGAAATAACTGAGGACTCCGATGAAGATTTTATACAACCACGTAGAAAACGCCTAAAATCAGATGAGAGACCAGTGCATATAAAGTAATCRAATGAGATGGACCTAAAATTTATTGTAAAAACTGTTATTTAAGTGTTCCTGGAATATTATCATGCCTACAGTGGCCATCTTGAAGAAGCTGATAGCTTTCTAAACAGTATTAGATAACAAAAAACACTTGTACAGAAAAACATTCGCATCAAAAGGGGACAAAACCTGTATTGTAAATTTTTGGTGGTTTGTATTTTTTTTTTTTCCTTGATTACTTGCTATATTCTTTCTTTTCCTGATGGAGGGGACACACTCATCCTGGTCTCACAGACAGAGGTGGAGGAAGGTTGAAGAGCAGCAGATTTTACAGGAGATGTTCCATGTACAGATGAGACTGTAGTGACACAATCTGCAGGCCTGGACCCACTCAGTGACTGTTCCTTGCATTACACTGCAGTGTAAACTGTGAGCAGAGCTCCTGAAATCCCCTCTGTGTGTGTTGGTCATTGCTTTGATCATCTCATTCAAGCAGGATTGTGAATAACTGATCTTCTGTGTCCATCCAGCTGTTGACATTTTGCTTTCTTTACTCCATTTTATGTATAGCAAAAGGAAAAAAGAAAGAAAAATCATTAAACTGTTCTGAATGGGCRAGGGCAGGAATGTGAGGCTTTGGCAGATGAAAGGCTAAGCTGCTGGCTCCAGTCCCTTTCAGTAGGACAAGGTGTATTTATTCAAGTCCTGTACCCAGAACATTTTAATGGCATCCATGGCAGAAGTCTCAGCGTTGTCATCTGTCCCTGACCCCCTGACGAGGCAGAATGTTCTCTCCAGTATTCATTCTCTAGTTTTCTGTACTTCAGACCTAGACTGAAGAGGTAATAATGGTTGGGGTGTTTTTCCAGTCTTCCTAAATATCAGTTTCTAATAGACCACTCGGCAAACAATAACCTATTAACTACCAAATGTGTAAAATTTCCTGTATTCACTTTGTCTTATTTGTAAATAGTGAATTGAGATTTCTTGCAGGTCAGCAACATTTGCTGAACTGTTTTTAAGCTAATATGTATTCTTATTGATTGTTCCTATCAAGAAAAGATTTGTAATATATGCTATTTCTAACATTGCATTCATTTTGAGGTTCTGTCTTATTTTTCTTAGAGTACTTTTCAGAACTTTCTTCAGAAGCAGCTTATGAGGGAAATGTGCAGGAAGGCTGGAATCAGTCTGAGTTTGGGTTGCCTGTCCATCCATTGAACAAAGCACTTGCACAGGGCTTGGCCTTGAGTGGTTTCTGGTCAAAGACTGAGAACAGAACAATTTCCCAACTCCCTCAGTAGCCCCTGAGGCAGCTCTGCAGTGCCTTCCCTGGCACTGCCTCCATCCCAGCACTCCTGGGTAGAAATCATGGAATCACAAGGAGTTACAACTCAAGGAGTTGTCTTCTCTACTGACACMAGTCAGTACTAGAAATAAATACAATTTCTGTCCTTCATCTTGATCTTGTTAAAGGAAGTTGAAGAATYCATGTAAGCAGTGAGCTCGAGGTGGCAGTCTCAGTTTGCCCTGGTTTGTGTGGGTCCAGCAGCTCTGTGGGAGATCCCTGGGGGTTTGGTGACCCCAGCAGAGCAGTTCCTGTGACATGGTACACGCTTTACCATCATGGTAAAGAGAAATATTTTAGCACAATATCAGATTGAGGAATGCTCTCAGCAGTTTTTA
Organism: Alauda arvensis; assembly: GCA_902810485.1. Lineage (NCBI taxonomy): Eukaryota > Metazoa > Chordata > Aves > Passeriformes > Alaudidae > Alauda > Alauda arvensis. Next base: position 554,894 of record CADDXX010000437.1, on the reverse strand, counting down.
TGCAAATCACTGCAGATTTGGTTTCTTTAATAAGAACCATGTCTGTACTTTGGGATTCTCCCTCTTGCAATAAATGAGGGGACTGAAGATGTTTGTAACTCCCAGCTCGCTTTACTCAAATGTTACGCTTCAAACTCAAACTGGTTGGTTTTTTTGGTTTTTTTTTTGTTTTGTTTTGTTTTGTTTTGTTTTGTTTTATTTCTCAGACTTTACCAGTGCTGCTTTAAGTTTGGTTTTTACCAGTTTGTATGTGAAAGGAAAAGGAATTCCACTTCACCATATTAAATTGACAAAGAGCAACAACTTTGCCTGTGGCAAGGCTGACGTGTGAATAGGACACTGGTAGTGACAAGGGATCATTTCATGGCTCTGTGTATTGCCTATTTATGCATTTCTAGTTTCTCAGCTTCATTTTGCAAAAGGAATGTCATTAAAATTATCATGAAAATAAGATTCTGTGACCTCTCTTCACTCGGGGCTGCTGAGCTCTTCCCTGGGCAGCAGCAGGGATTGGATCCTGCAGAGACCCTGGGGCTGAGCCAGAGCATGGGATGGGCAGGGGGGTGGTCCCAGGAGAGATCAGTGGGAAGGACTCACCCCAAACCCTGCAGGGAGCCTTGTGTCCCCCAGCTGCTGCAGGAGCAGGACCCTCTGCTCCCCACCCAGACTCCAGAGCAGTTCCCTGTGGTTTGGGAGAGCCTTTCCTTTGAGGTGGCCTCTCTGACCCTCCACTCCAGGTATAGAACTTGTCCAGCTCAGCATCTTCTGCACACCAGGAGTGCAGCTGAGCTGGACCTTGCTGAGCTCGAGTTCTTCCCTTACCCAGACCCCTCCAGAACTGCTCCTCCCATTCCATCCATTCCCCAAGGCTCAGTAGGATTATGTGGAATTTTGAATGTGTGCAAGAAATCTCAAGTGTTTTTTTTTCAAACAAGGAAACAAAACATTCTCCTCTTCTTGTTGTTCCCCTTCCTTTTTGAACTCCCAAAGCAGCAATTCAGTGATTGTTTTGAAAGCAGCAAAGTTCTGTTTGAAATTAGATGAAAGGGTAGATAAACTCTGCTAATCCCTTCCCTGATCCTGCAGTCTGGGTGTTCATCACAGAACTGGGCAGGCTTTGGCTCAGTGGAAACAATTTTTGGTGCCTCGCTGTTTGTAACTCATTCAGGAGCAAATTAMTGGGTTTCTATTAATGAGCCACTAATTCTCTGGGCATCTCCTCCGTGCCAGCTGCTGGGTGTGAGTGGTTTTACCTGGGGAATCAGCACAGCTTGCAGCAGGAAATCTGTCAAAGGGTGGCAGGAGGAATCTGGCACTTGGTGCAACCCTGCTCTCATTAAAAATACTCCCAAAAAAAMCGTGTCTCCATTTTGGCTGAGGATTTTTGTTGCCCCTGCAGTTTTTAAGTTAATCCAAAGAAGGAAAAGGCAAATTGCTTTTGAAATGAGAGTGCAAAGTGCCCGGTGTGAGCTGCTGATGAGCTCAGCAGCTGTGCTGCCCTGCATGAGTGGGAATTCAACAGCTAAATGGGCTCAGGGCTTTTATTTAGCTGTGCCCTGGAATTAAGTGGCCTAGAGCACAATAAAGCAGAGCTGTTACCCAAAAAAAGGGGCTTTCCCCAAGTTCTGCAGGCAGAAATGCTCAGTTAAGTGCAGAGGTTGTTGCTCTGTGTGGGATGTCACTGGGACACTTCACTTTATGCTGGAGCAAACATTTCAAGCTACTGGAAAAGTCCTTAAAATGAGCCCAAAATTCTGTTTTGTCACCTGGTTTTGGCTGAGCTGGAAAAGTTTAGGTTATTGCAACAGTATTTTGAAACTGTGTGTGGTGTACTCAGAATTGGCTTTTCCTTGKTTTTCTCACTCTCTTCCTCAGAAAAAAAAGCAATAAAACTGCTTTGTCAGCTGCCTGTCAGCATGACAGGAATCCTTTCCTTTGGATAACGATTTTATAGGGAAGTTTGTATGCAAATCACCAAGCCTAGCTTTTAAAAACAAAGTGTGCAGCAGTTCCTGACAATATAGAGTGTGGCATTTTATTTTAAAAAAATTGGGGAAAGTTCCATATTTTTTTAAGAAGTAGCTGTTTGAGCAAATAATGGAGGTACTTTTTAAAAATAAAAATGTAAATGCCATGGTTTACACAGATGGAACATGTGGATTGTATCTTTGGGTATGGTGATTTATTTTGTCTTCTCAAAGTGTGTGTGCAGTAACTCTTCCATCTCCTTCCTCTTGGCTTATGGGGATCCTTTTTCTCTGCTTTCTCACGTGTCAGGATTGAATCAGCTTTCCAGAACTGCAGTYCATTTGGGAATCTTTATGACAAGTGGACTGTGAAATGTATGAAATGCAGTTTGGGCCTTCTCTGTTGAGTCAAATCACAGCTTGAGGCTGCTGTCTGTAGAATTGATGGGATTTTCTACCAAGAGAGGCTGTGGAATGTTTTGTAAGCTGGACTTTGGCAGGATTCGGTGTGGAGTGAGCCCCCCTGGCACATCTGTGCTCACCTGCAAGGGGGGATTTCAGGCTCAGAACACCAAGACACCTGTAAATAATCCTGTACAGATTTGTGCAGTGCAAAGCTTGTTTTACATGTAAGCATTCTCCTGGAAGGGTTAAATCATGGCATTCTTTGGTTCTTCAATTATTTCCTGCTTCCAGTACTGGAGCTGGCTCATTTTGCACATAATAAACTTGCCTCATCTTTTAATATGATTCTTTGAAAAAAAACCAAGTGCTGTTTCTGTGATATTGTATTATCTGAATCATCCTATTTAACTTTTTTTTTTTTTTTAAAGTTATCATTTCTAATTGTTCTGCTCCTGTGTTCTTTTGCTGGTGTGTAATTACAAAACAGGAAATTTTCTTTCCCTGGTTATTAAATATTTTAGCTGCCTGTAAATACTTCTTGTTAAGTGCTCTGGAATGTGCTGTAGAAGTTGTATTAGCTCAGTTTAAAGCATTGTTTGGAACCCATTTTGGTTGGTAATTTCTATTAAATTAGAAAAATCATCCTTTCAATTCGAGTTTCTTTCTTGCACATCATTATGTATGGATTCACACCTGGCAGAACACCTTCCTGCCAACACCTGCAGTGAGGAAATAGGCTGAAATTTGGGCTGCAGGAGCCCAGGTGAGGCTGCAGRAAAGGATTTGTCACGTTTATCTACACCTGGGCATGAAACACCAGGGCCTGGAGCTCTCTGGACCTTTTGCAGGCAGTGAAAAGGCTGCAAATCCAGCTGTGTTCCCAGATTCCCAGATTCTCTCTCCCGGGGTTTCTGCAGAGCTGGGGAAGGTGCCGGCGGTTTCAGAGAAGGGTGGGCAGCTCTGAAGCCTCTGCGGGAAMGCAGCACCACGGCGAGTCCTTCCTGCAGGGAGCCCGCACTTYTCGCTGCTCATTCCCTGGAACTCCTCGGGCTCCGCAGCCCGGCTCAGTCGGCAGATGGTGCTGCTGGCACAGCCCGGGCTCGGCACCTGCAGCTTTCCTGGGCGAGGAGCTCCGGTTCCGTGTTCTGCAGGTGGGCAGGGAGCGGGGCTCCGGGGCTCRGGGATCCCCCATGGAAGCAGCCTTGGGAAGGGGGGAGTCGCTGCGGCTGCTGCGCTGATTTGCTCTGAGCTCTGAGCCCACCGTCTGATGCTTGTGTGTCCTTTGTGCTGAGGGCAGGGGAGGTCTCAGCCTGCCAGGGGTCTCAGCCCGCGGTTTTTGGGTCAGGCCAGGCCCTGCAGTGGATGTTGGGTGTGTTGGTCCTGCTGGGAGCTCAGGACACCAAGGGTTAATGACAGCCGTGGGGTGGGCTGGGCTTTCCCCGTGTCCATCTCTTGTCCTGCTGCCCTGCACYGAATAGAAAGGAAGGGTAGAACCACTTGGAATGAGTTAGGGAACAGGCAGAGCCAAAACTGGGAATACTGAGACGTTTTGGCTCTTCCTTCATTCCTCACTGGAGGAGCTGGTGGGGCTGTGGGCACCTCTGGGTGTGCTCTGGGTCTCCTGATGAAGTTGCAGAGTGTTCCTGGTTTTACCAGCCCTGCTGTAGAGAGTGCCGTGCTCTCCTGCCCTCAGGAAAACCTGATTAATATTGCAGAGTGCAGTCAGCATTCAGCATTCAGTGCTGTCTGGGAGTTCTCCTTCCCGTGAGGTGTCCAGAGCTCAGCCTGCTCTTTGTTAACCCCTCCATTTCCCAGTTCCCTGTCCCAGCAGAGATCTGTGTGCACTGGGGACATGTCAAACCAGTTTAATCTCCAGCCCAATTATAATCAGCCTAATTCTCCTGCAGATACAGACCCAGATTTCTTCTGGTGGCTGAGCAGAGCATCAGTGTGCCAGGCCATCTCATTTGCTGCTGGCTGTTGAAAACTGAATTCTGTGGGAAGTAATTCAGTTATGCTGGTGGGTCTGGAGGCTCTGTCCTGCCCTGTGGTTCCAAGGATCTCTCTGCGTGCCTTTCCTGGGTGATGGGCACAGCAAGTGGCTCCCCAGGAAGGATTTCTGGCTGCAGAATCATGGCTGAAATGTGATTTATGGGGGCCACGTTTGTAAGATGACAGAGCTTCATCCAAATCCAGACCTGTACCCTCATTACTTGATGAGTTCCTTCTTCCTTTTGACTAAAGAGTGTTCTTTCCTGTTTGCTCTTGAGTTCTCCGAGTCTCAGAATCACAGAAGGATTTAAATCCATCCCACTGCAGCCCTGCCCTGGGTGCTGCGAGGATGTCTGACTGTCACCTCGGCAGATGAACTCAGCAAACACCTTTCTGCCAAAGTTAASCCAGGGTGTCTTTGTCTAAATTTGCCATTTAGAGCCTTGGCAAATAATGTTATCAGTAAGATACTTAAACAAACAAAAAAAAGTCCCACTGAACCCTTTTGGCCCTGGGATCTGATGCTGGCAGGAGCAGCCAGCACCCACAGAGAGTCCCCCTACACCATCCCTTTGCCCTCAGCCTTTTCTCCAGGGTGAGTCCTGCAGGSTGGAACCTTTGGTGTTTGGTGAAGCAGCCTGTATATTTTCCTCTGGGAGTGCTCAAGGCCAGGCTGGATGGGACTTGGAGCAYCCTGGGGTAGTGGAAGGTGTCCCTGCCCATGGCAGGGCTGGCACTGGGTGAGCTTTGAGGGCCCTTCCCTCCCAAACCATTCCATTGCTCTCCTGCTCTGCCCATGGGCAGCTGGCGAGGACACCCTTGTTCCAGGCTGCTGCCCCTCTTTTGGGGGATGTGGAGCTCTGGGAAAGAAGATGCAGCAGAAACCAAAGCTGGGCAAGGCCCACGTGCTGCATGGCTGAGCTGAACCCGGTTATTTCTCCACCAGGGTCCTTGGGGACGTGATTGCCAGCACATCTGTCATTTAGGATTCTGTCTGTTGTCACCTGTGGAAGGAGATTATTAAGTAGTGAAGTGATTGACAAGGGCTTTCTCTTTTTTCTTTTTATTAATAGGAATATTRCAAAGGCTGCTCTGGGCTCCCAGGGGAGCTCCCTGCAGAGGATGCTCTGGGGCTGAGCTGGGTGTGGAAACAGCTGCCCTATGCAGATCCACACCTCTCTAACCAGAACAAAACACTTGAATTGTTGGCTGTAGGTCTTGTGAAAGAGGTTTGGGATGGCTGAGTGAGCTGGGAATGGCTGTGACCCATCCCATATTCCCAAGGGCKGGGAGAGCAGGAGAGAGGGAGACTTGGTCCAAGACTTGGCTCCTTGAGGGTGTTTGGGGGGAAGCATCAGCCCAGGAAAAGCAGCTCGTGCACATCCTTGCTCCTCTCTGGAGGCTGCTGGAGCAGGTTAATCAAAGAGCTCTCAGGTTTCTTTTCACATGTTAATATTCTCCTGAAATAAAAACATTGCAGCATTTTTCTCTCCGAGGCACAATTGTGCACCATAGGTTTTGTTTTCCCCGTTATAAAATACTGCTATTTTTATTACCTGTATTTCCACTGGGAGAGATAAAAATAACCAGAATACAGCAAATACTTTGTTAGCACACTGGGGAAAAGAACCAAACCACCTTATAACTCCTTATTTCCCATTACAGACAGCAGCTTAGATTGGTTCTTCCAGAGGGCTGAGATYAAGGATATCCTGCTTTGCTGCTTCATTTCTATGAAAACATTCCTGGTTTAAAGCCTGGTTTAATTCCAAGGAGTGTTGGGGTTTGGGACCTCCTGCCCTCTCTGCCAGGTGTTACTGGGAGGTGGCTGCAGATGGATGTGTTCAATCCCTGACTGTGCAGACACATGGAATTCATCCAGGGCCTTTTATCCAACCCCCTCTCCTTTCCTGATGGAAATGCTGCTGAGATAAAGCCATATGCTGTGTGGATGGGGAGGTTTCAGATCTAAAGATCCCTCATTTCATGGCTGCTGGAGCTGGGGATCAATGGCCAAAGCCTTGTCCTGCTCTGGAAACCCTGAGTGCCACCTGGATTAAACATCAAAGGGCTCCTCCTGCTTCCCTGAGCTGCAGTGCCTGAGGAGGATGTGAGAGCAAAGGCTGCCCAGGAATCTTTAGCACTTTATAACCAAGGGCAAATTTTAATCTCTCTTCTGGGTTCTGACACCAACAGTTTATTGGCCTTCAAAGAAAGTTCAGTCTTTAAAAATAAATTATGCAGTGATACTGATGGAGGTGTCCGTGGCACAGGAGGCTGAAATGAGGCCCTAAAAGCAGCAGTTTTTCATCTGCTCTCAGAGAAAGGATGTGTTAATACTGATCATTAACATTTAGGCAAAGGCCAGCTTGAGCCTTCTGACAGCCCTGCCCCACCAGCCTCTGGGTGCACACAGATCCARAGCTGCCTGGCTCTGGCTCCAGCTTTGTGTGCAGCACAGCACATTCCAAGATGCCTCTTGGAATCAGAGCTTTTCAGGACACAGAGCCACATTTCCTTGCCCTGAATCCGAGGGAGCCAGCCCTGCACAGAATGCCTCRCTGGCACTGCAGGGCTGGCAGCAGGGACTGCCACCCCCTGCCACTGYGGCCTTTGGGCTGAGCAGTTTCCTCCCAGGCTGTGCACAGGAGGGAAATGTGTTATTTATCTTTAAACTCCTCATCTCAGAGTGTGCTCCTCGTGCAGTCCAGGGATTTTCATTTTAGTCTACAAATTCAGCATCTTCCTCCCTCCCTCCCTATTCTGGTGTCTATAACCGAATCCAGGAGTGTCTATAATCCAATAACTCCTCCCAAACCCCAAGTTTCCACTGGGAATGAACAGCCAGGAGAGACTCAGAACACACAAGGAAGGAACCAGCATCTCCTTTATATTTTTGCTGTTGCTCTGTGCAGCAGATTTGATACTTTGCACAAAGTAATTGGGTTTTAAGCTAATTGTATCGGACCTGAACTCATTCTGCCTCCCTGCCTCCACAGGATGAGGTGCTCTCCTCCTCCCTGCAGCTGAGGGGCACATCCCTCATCCCTCCTCTGTGCAGGCAGGAGTGAGGGGAAGATTTTGGATTTCTCAGTGTTCACACAGCTCCAGCCACCCTGGAGGAGTGTGGAGGGGCTGCAGTGCACGTTGTGTTTATCCACAGAAGACTCAGTGCTGCTGCCAAAGGATCCAGATCCGCGTCATTTTTCCTGGCAAGAAGCTCTGGATCCTTTGTGAGCTGTTTCCAATTATTATATTAACTGGGAAAGTAAACAATGCCATGCTATTAGATAGAGCTGGCACAAATAAATGCTCTGCTCTGCTCCCTCTCCAGACTTGATTATTATTAAGAAATAAAAATATCAGCTTCAAATAGCTCCTAATGCGGATTAAATGAACAGCATGTTCTGTCTCAGCTGGACAAATATATCTGTGATTCCAGCTTAGTAGCACACATTCATGGAATTATGGAATGGTTTGGGTTGGAAGGGATCTTACAGCTCATACCCTTCCAGCTCCTAGCCCAGGTTGCTCCAGCCCCGAAATAAATCCCCTCCAATGGATGTGTCTGGAGCACACCACCCTCATTAATCCAATTGCAGCCTGCTATGAAACCTCCCAGTTCCTCAAATGTTTGTGCAATGCTGTCTCTGGTGCTTGGTTTCTGTGTTACTGCAGGGAAAATGAGCCTCTTTTGTCCCTCCCAGGCTTTAGGAATTTTCCCACTCCCTGCCTTGCTCACCGAGCAGCCTCCAGCTGCCACAAGCTGCAGTTTCCCTTCTTCCCTTGCAGTTTTCATTCATTCTGTGCTCTTGTCCACAGGGATTATTTCAGAGGTAATTCAAGAGCTGCTGTGCTGCCTGTAACTCATTTCTTGTGGAGTCTGTTGAGCCACTTTCCCCCGAGGCTGAGTCCACCSCAGCCCTTCTGGAGGAGCTGAACCCTTTCTGCTGGGCTCAGCGCGGCTCTGCCCCTCCAGGGGTGCCCAGGAGCAGGAGCAGGGAGGATAAATGCTGCCCTGGGAGGGACGGGCATMCACCCTTCCCTAAGTGCTAAGGGCRTGCAGCTGCAGGGAAGAGCTCTGCCAGACACAGGGAGCACAGGGATGGGCAACAGCCCCTGCAGGGAGCAGCAGCTCTGCCACACCCCTGGCATTTGGGGAATTGTCTCTGCTTCTCGTGCTGGGAGGTGGAAACCCAGCTCAGGGAGCAGTGTGGCCTCCAGGTACCAATTCAGAGTGAGGCAGCTGGGAAAGGGAGGCTCTGGCCAGCCCAGGAGCTGTGCTGGGCTGCCCCGAGGGCTGGAGGCAGCTCCAGGGGCTGGGGGTGGGATCCGAGTGCCCCAGGGCTGTTCCGTGGGCAGAGTGGGAGCTTCTCATCAGGACATGAGGGGGAAATCTGTATCCCAACTGCTGTGTGCATGTGTGAGAGGAGAAYTGGGAACCAGAGTTCCTGCTTGGGAAAAGCAGTGTTTGGATTTTCAGCTGCCACCTGGCTCTTTCCCAGCCTTCTGTGCTGGRAGTGTGTGTGACAGAAATTCAAAGATACAAGGTGTAAAAAAAAAAATCTGTTTTTTTTTTGTTCTGAAGGAATATTTGTTGAGAGTATGGATGCAGCATCTTCTGTTATTGGTATCCTGGAATCCTCTGATTTGTAAATCAAGGTGAATATTTGACCCAAGGTGACTTTAAATTTAAAAGTTCTTGGTATTACCCTTGTAATGAAATTAGCCCTTTTTTCCCCCAAATAATTGAATTTTATTATTGATTTTTGTGTTACAAGCTCTCAATTGGGCATTAACCTTTTTCAAAGAGTTTAGCTGGGGTGGGGTTTTTTTTGGTTTTTTTTTTTTGGTTTTTTTTT